>VWZF01006426.1:0-19964 GCA_013396755.1 Sclerurus mexicanus | reverse complement strand
CTGTGACCATCATCCTCACCAAAGGTTTTTCTTTCTTTTTACTTTATACTCAGGGGGACCATGTGGCACTCAGCACAGGGGCTAATGAACACCATTTTGTTCATGCCCCAGAGTGGTGGGTTATACATCTGGGTTTTGTGGGTTAAAACCATTTTTTTTTCTCTGTATCATTGTTTTTATTGTAATCTTTTTATTAAATTTTAACTCTGATTTATAATCTCTTTTTGAGTTGAGTTTGCTTCTCCCACCAGTTTACCTTTAAGCCAGCACAAATGATTCTATGATTCATTAGCACTGGAGACCTGTAACCCTCATAGGCTACAAAAGACTGTAGGAACCCTTGTCCTGACAGCATGTCAGTGTAAAAGCTTCCCCATAAAAAAGGAAAACCAGAGTTACTTACATAGGCAATGTAATGTGAATACAGTCATGGCTACACTAGAAATTTTGCCAGTGTATCTACCTGAGAAAATCTCACACTCCTCATGGCTGACACAATTTTGTCATAAAGGTGCAATTTAGACATCTCTTCTTTATAAATACTTGAAAAGTTCTCTCTACAGAATTAGCAATAGGAATGAATAGTCCCTTCATTATGTTTTGAATATATGTACTTTAATCTCAGCATCCTTAACAAGATTAACATATCTGAGAGTTTCCATTTATTGTTCTATATATTGCTGCAATAGCAGTGACAAAACCTTTGCTCCTATCTGGGTCAAAATGCTCACTTAATGATTTTATACATTTCTGTAGTTTATCTTTCCTAGAAGATCAATAATCTCCAACTCCTGAGGGAAGTTAACTAGTGAGATCACGTATTTCCATAAGACTATTGCTGACTTCTGTGAAAACTGCAAAAGGGTTTCTGTTTTGCAAATCCACACACAACTAAATTTTTTGATACTGCTGAATGTTGTCATGTGGTTCTCAGTCACAGAGAATGCCAACTCCAGCATGGGATGTTACAACTAGATGGTTTGCTATTGTAAGAGATAATGAAAGCTAAATTACATTTAGCAAATGAATAACGAGCTCTTTGAGTGACCCATTATCCTCTTTATATTATCCTGGTCATGTAATATATTACAAAACGGAGTAATTCAAAATGGGTACCCCATTTCTTATTTTACACTGAATGTAATTTGAGATAGGAAAAGTATGGCATACACTGTATTTGGGTTAATTTGCTGTACGCATCCTGGGGAAAATAATTTGCATCTTGCAGTTCTGGGGAACAAGTTCAGAGGTTGTATTGGATAACACACCAAACAAAATTCAAAAATGTCCTGAAGGTACAAGAAAAGGAAATACCATAGTGGGATGTGCAAACAGGAAAAAAAGCAAGGCATCTTAAACAGCTCTTCTCACTGCACTTGGAACTGAGAAGGCTTCATGGAGGTTTGCATCCAGTTTTGGGTACCATGCTTCCAACAGTGTGTGGCTCAGCTGGAGAGAGGGCAGAGGCAAGCACCAGGCCAGATTAGAGGTCTGGAAAATGTGACTTCAGAGGAAAGTATGAAGTTAATTAGCTGAAGAAGAAATTACTAAGGAAGAAACATCGTAATAGTCATCAAAGACATAAAAGTATGTTGTGAGGAAGAACAGCATAGCCCACTGTCTGTGCCCAGGGTGAAGGCCCAATGCAGTTCTCCCAGCTTGCAATGAAGGATCGTATCAGATGTGCCTCACCTTGCAAGGACAAGGCTTATCAGGCATTGCAGCAGGTTGCACAGGGATGCTCTTGTACCTCCGTTCCCAACCATCTTTGAACCCAGGCCAAACTGAAGGTATAATTGATCCTGTGTTAGGTAGGAGTGGCCTCTTACCCTGCTGCCCTGCTTTATTTCCATTGTATAGATGTACAAATGCTGCTAAGCCAGTGCAGAGCACTGAAAACCCTCACCTCTGCCAGTGGCTGGCAATGGAGGTTTCAGAGAATGAGCAAAAACTGTGTAACAAAATAGTGGAACAAATTGGATGTAAAAAACATGTTAGTGTTTAGCTTCCTCTTATAATAATATAGCTTTATGATATATTCTATTTTTAAGCTGACCCAGGGTAGCAATTTACATTTTCATTGTATATATAAATTTCAAACCTTTAACATTTTTTAATTAGACGACTGGCCTCAGTGATAGCTAGTGGCGATGAATTTCACATTTAACTGTGTTTTTGGGTTGTTGGAGTTGGCTTAACAGAAGAAGTTTTCACTGTATTGTAACATGAAGTCTTTACCCCTTTTCCCCAAGTTACCCCCTTTTCCCTGGACTTGTTGTCTCCCTAATTAGTATGCAAGCCTTGGCCAGGCCAGGTGAGGTCCCCTGATTGGCCCTTTGTTAACCCCTTCCCCATTGGCTGTTAAACTTTTAAATACCCTGACCTGTACTCAATAAACCCTCTCTCTCTGCACCCTCCCCTGTGGTCTTCGGTGTGTCTCTGTCCCGCAGGACATGTCCGGGGCCACGTGGGCGAATAGGGGGGGGGGCGAGGGGGAGCGCTCCCCTCAGCTGCTGCATTGGGTAAAATATATATCCCATCTTAGCAGTTAGTTATGAGTCATAAAGAAAAGGTAATTAGGAGTTCCCAACTTACCTCCTCTACATTATTCATTACTCAGTGTATGTCCATCATGCTCCATCTTTATCTAATTTCCAGGCTAAGCAGCTTCAAGATTTTAACTATTTTTTCATATGAAAGTCTTTTTGTGTCTGTAGTAATGTTCATCACTTGTCCCTGAATCATCTTGGTTGAATAGCATATGCAAATGTCTTTTTTTCTGACCAAGGCAAGGTAAGAAAATGCATGGGTGGTTTTTTGTTTTGGTTTTTTTTGAGGAGGAGGGGTGCGGAAAGCAGAAGTTTATGTTTACGTTTGTTTTCAGAAAATTTTTTGCATGGTTGATTTTCCACAGATTTCCAAATATATGGCTACAGTAGAGGAATTACAGACAGTTCTGCCAGTTTGTTCTGAACTTGGGAAACAGTGCGTGTAAGGCATATTGATTTCTTTGTCTGTATTGATCCTTCTTCATTACTTAACTCTCAAGCCATAAAATCTGATGGTTAGAGAAAATTCTAGTAACTTATATTTAGCTTATTAGAATTTCTATTACAGGTGGTATGTATTCCTCCATTTGAAGAGTAGCAAAAAACTGAATTCAAGATCATTCTTTTCTCTCATAAAATCAAAAATTAATCTAAATAAATATAAAGAACAACACACAAAGTACTGTATGGTCTATTCTGTTTGTCCACTATACGTGAATGAGACCTTTGTATTTCTTGTCCTTGGTCTGTGTTTTTAAGAACTATGTGGATTTTTCAACCAGTATATGGTTCATGGTGATAATTTGCACTTTTGATCAGTGCTGCACTTCTGCTTAAAAGCAAATTGCTAGTGTAAGCACAGTCTTGACTCCTAACAGACAAGACAGTGACTGAGAAGAGATGACTGCACCCTAAACATAATGCCAACCCCATACCCTTGCAATGAATTGACTGGCAATGTGAGAAGTACAAAAGTGATCCCATCAGAAGTAGTAGTAGTGCCAGGGGAGTTTGATAATGCCAAGGATGTGAGGAAGGTTCCTTAAGGCAGAATGTCACAAGGCCACCTTCAGGGAGAAAGTGAATCGCAACCTTTCTTAAAGCACAGTCATGTCTCTGAGAGGTATGAAACCCTGCTTTATAAGGTAACAAATCACAGCATTTAAAAAACATTTCAATGACAACATTACTGTTGTGAAAATGGGCAACTGGGCATGCTCACTTCGTCTGCATTCAGGTCTTTTTGTTACAGAATTATAGCATAAAAGATGACATTTTCTTGGATCTTCTTACTGATTTGCATTATGGTTAGAGGTAGACACAGAATTCTAATATCATCCACAGATTGCCTGGCATTTGAGGGCTTATGTCAGATCTTTTGGGTTATATGAGTATTTCCTTTGATGTAATGATATTCTGTATTCTTACAAGAGCTATTTAAAAGACAAAGCAAAATCTCTTTTCAAACTGCAGTTAATGAAATAGCAGCCCATATCACCTAATGCATTGTGCATTTCATAAATATATATTGCAAGTTAGGACAGCCAGCTTTCCCATGCTCATCTCAGTCTAATTCTTTTGGATCTTCTGGGTCATGGTAACTTTATTTGAGAAATACAGACATAATGTTGCAGCCGATCTGCCTTTTGGATATTACATTAATGCAGATAATCCACAAAGAGAGCAGATGGATTCAGAGCTCCCAACCTTTGAATACTGGAAGTATACAAGTATTAATTTACTTGATAATTCATGCATCAAACTACAGTTTAGAACAGATTCATGTATCACTGGCTGTTCCTTCTAAACTTCTATAGACCCATTATGACTGTGTGCACGTTGGATTGCAACTTCTGAATATTCAGATGTGGTAGGGCTGTTTTTCTTCACTGTATGGCATTTTATACAGTAATAGAGCAGCTGAAAGCAAGAAACAATTTTTTTTTCCCCTAAGGTAACATGAATTCAGTTCATCCTGTTGTGCAAAATTTACCTTAAGAGTCGGCAAAAGTCATGGAGAACATAAGATGTCCAACTGGTATGACCAGCAACTCTGCTGAAGTTGAGCAACAGGCATAAAAAAAAAAAAAAAAAGACCAGAAATAAATGGTAGAAAATTAGAAAATCAGTCTTCTGGAAAATAAGCTAACAAAATAAAGAGTGAACATGCTACTCCACCTACTATTTCCTTTGGGAGAGCTGTATTTGGAAAGCTGATTGGAAGAACACAAGGTAGTGTGTGTGATGGGGACACCTCCTCTGATCACATGATGCACCCTAACTTTATAGGGCTTTACTTTCCCTGATCCTGAAAAATGATGAAATTGAAACAAGGAAGCATCAGGGGAATCTAGAAGACATCAACAGCTCTTTTGCCTCAGGACTACTCCTAGCCAAGATCTACTGTGTAATGAATAAGCATAAAGTTCTTTCTTTTTTTTCTTTTTTTTTTCTTTTTTTTTAAGTGCCCTTTTCCGTGTCCATCCCTATTTGTTCTTTTCCCATACTATTTGTTCTTTTTTTCAGACTATTTCTTTTTTTTTCCCCTTTGTGTGTGATTTGTATGTTCTTATATAGACACGTTTGCTTTTTTGAGATGTCTGTGTCTATTTTGTGTGCATCTGATGTACTTGGATAAGATAGCAGCTTTTGTTGACTGAGCACATCATCACAAAGGCAGCTACTGGCAAGTCAGCCCAACACCAGTCCAAAAACACTGGCCAACAAGAGTGTACACAGTCCCTGCTGTTCTCAGAAGCACTGTTGTAAGTAAGAGCCAGTCTCAGAGTCCAAAACCTAATTTTTTCCTTTGCTCTTTGCTCCTTATTTTGTGCACATTTTGTCCTTCAGGGAACCAAGATGTGACAAACCAGCTGCAACCCAGATCAGATGACATTTTATCTTTTCTTTAACAAGAACAATTAGTATTATCTCTAATATCAGCCGAATGGATGCCAAATGGTCTCTCTACAGCTAATGTCTAAGGAAATACGGCATATTGCTAAACATATTGCTAAAAATAAGTTACTTCATTATTTAGATATCAGAAGCATTAATCTTTTCCTGTTCTTATTCTGCATCTTTAAAGGATGATAGATTTTTAAGCTAGTTGTTTACCATGGTATTAAGCAGACTGAGACTTTTCTGTCAAAACCAGGAAAGTATTCAATTGTCTAATGTTCTGCAGTGACAAGGTTATGTTAACACTATTGAGCCTCTAAACCCAAAACCAACCGAAACCCACCAAAACCAACATGGAATTCACTGGTTTTTCCCTTCATGCCAGTCTGTGTCCCAGGAGGCAGAGAGGCTATTTCCATTGCCTAATTTATCACAATGCTCACACCCAGCTAATTTTCCCCATCTCCCTTCAAATCTCATCGAAGCTATGTTTTCCCACTGGTAGGCTGAGTATCGCTATCCTCTCTCACAAAGCAGGCTTTGGGCAATGACACAAGTCCCAGGCAGAGCTTCTAATGGCTGCCTGTTCTGCCAGAGGGATGCAGGTCCTGTCTTTAGAAGTCCAGCATATTGACTCACTCTTCTTGTTTTTCTGGCTTCACCTGGGATGCCTTTGATACTGTAGAGCCAACTCCCCATCAGCATTCAACATAGAGAACTGAAACTCAAAAATAAAGCAATGCCTGTACCTGGATGATCTGAGCTGCTCCCGTGTGATGATGCACCAAGCTGGGGGTGCAAGATGGTGCAGTGCAGGAATTTTGGGCACAGCCCAGCTGCATACAGGGGCTTTACTGCTGCACCCACTGGGAAGGAAGCTACATGAGAACAGAAGCTACTTAATCCAAGAGCCTTAATACTGATTCTGGAAACAAGCAGTATGTGCTACCATTGGAGTTTTGAGTATGCCCTGAGAAAGTTATCTCTGAATGTGAACTGTTAGGCTATCTTAACCTTTAGTAAATGGTGCCTGGGCAGTGAACGGTGCTTGTCTGTCTTTCAAGAGTGTCAGAGTAGTACCCAGTTTTATGAAATGCTTCACGCCTACTGGTCACAGTGCAGACAGCAGTCCTGGGCATGTTTAATTAACTAGGATAGATGCAACCTCGAGTTGCTTTAATCATCTGCTCGGATGCTGACTGGCTACATTTCTCACTCTCATACTTGATTCTGCTACTGCTGAGCACCTGTATATTTTCATTGCTCCTTGTAGGAAAAACCCCAACAATCAGTAGTGCCATAATTTACAAACTGATGGAAACAAATATGCAAATATGACACAATAACTTACTCATTCTGTAGGAGTGTGTTTGTACATGTGTCTGTGTGCAGCGTCTTCTGAACCCCCCTAAACTCTTGATAAACCCATGCAATCATCTTCTGCTACCTATGGTTTTAATAAAGTACAACTCTAAATAAAATGTGCCTGATATTGTAAACCTGAGTTTATGCAAATCTAGAAAGCTATGCAAATGTTTTTACAGATGATGTTGGAAAGTATATATAAACCATCTGTTCTTAAAGTGAAGCCATTGTCATGCTAATACTTCTATGTGTATTAAATTCTTCTGAAATGAAAGCAGTTAATATGTGCGCTCTAGCCAACAGTCAGATGTTTACAACTTAGAAATTTTAATTTGAAGAGAACAACAACAAAAAAGAGCTTATCTACATCAACTGATGTTACACATTTCATTTTCAAGAAAAAACCAATTTTTAAATTATAGCAGTCTTGAAAAAATAGCCAAAACTAACTAATTCCTTCTTTTGCACATTACAACCAATCTAAGAAGTAATTTACCTGAGATTTTTTTTTCTTTGGATTTCAATGTATTAATAGCATGTGCAAAAATAGCACTCTCTGAAATAGCTGCTGCAAGGAGAGGTCTTACTACAAATCATCAACAACGTTGCAAGCAATAACTTCACCTTTTTAATTCTAACACTCATTAATAATACCAGATCAATAACAACAGAAGCAGAGCACTTCTGGCCATTTATAAAAACCAGACAGCAAAGTCTTTTGCCATCTACCATACAAACACATCACCTGTGCATCAAATTGCAAAGATCTCTGCAAACATTTAGTTTGCAAACAAACAGTACTTTTTCTCTAAGATTACAAAGAAAGCCATGCCAGCTGAAAAACTGGAGATTTTTTCTTCTGCTATGATATTAAAAAGCAGCTACAAAACATTAAGTCTTCTTGGGTTTTTCTCAACAGCCAAAACAAAAGAAAAAAATAATTACCTCAAGCCACATTTATTTTTCTGCTCCTTCTCACTGAAATAGACAAAAATTAATCAAAACATCCCATCTCACTCTCTCTCCTCCCATTCCTTCCACTTTTACTGAAGAGCGATTTCCGTGCCTTGTGAACTTTTTGGGGGGGAAAAAGAAAAAAGCAATCGATAAAAATTAAAGCTCTAATAATATGCTTTGGAGCATTCTACATGTACTGAAAGAAGTAGGAAAACGGGCTTCAAATCTCTACTTTGAAACAAGAAGAAGGATTTCACATTACACTTCCAACACTAGAGGGTCATAAGAAACTTGGTTATGCATTGCCTTTAATATCTCATGTTTATTTTATGCCACTTTGCATAAATAATTAAGTGGCCATGAGTATAAAAGAGAAATGAGGACTTTATAGCTCTGCAGTCAGGAACTAACCTGGGAGTCTGAAAACCTGCTTTCAATTTCCACTCAAAATATTTGTCTGTTTCAGTGGAGCAACAGTGCTACAATGCAGACCAAAGATGCTGCTGCCTGAAATATCCAGTATCATTTCTCAGGGTACAGAGTATGCAGGTTTTCACAGAGAAGAGAGAATCGACTGAGATTGCTGGGGTTCTCTTAGCGGACATAAGTTATGTTTGGAAACCGCATGTTTTGGAAGAGCATTATTTTATATATTTAAATATAAAGACAGGCAGAGAGATAGAAATTCACCCTAATTTTCAACAAGCATTTTTGAACACAGACAAAAATATGTTTCTGAGATTGGCTGGTCTATATACCATATTCAGGACAGACTAACCTTTTGCCATTTTCTAAGTCATACATTAGACTCAGTTAAACTTAAAGCAGCTGTTGTATGCAGAGAGACTTACTTTTAAAATGCTGATACACTGTGAAGTGCAAAAGTATCAGTAAAAAAAATTAGCATTTCTCAATATAGGTCTCTAAAACACACACATAGTTTAAAATAAATTGACTGAACATTTAAACTTGTTTAATTTTGGACTCAATTCCCCTTGTTTGAAATAATCTACAAGTTGAAACAGCTCAAGCATAAAATATATTTGAAACTGAACAAGTGTAAATATTGAATCAATTTTGACATAAATGTGTTTGCATATTAAGGCATTAAATTGAATTCAGTTTAAATACTAAGCTGTCAAGAGAAAAAGCTGTGCTAGAGAAAAAAGATTAAGGTTGACCACTAAAATTACAACATGCTCAAATATTAGAAAATACTGGAGTTTATTATTTAATCTTAGTGAAACAGCTACAGCTAAAGGAAAAAGAAAAATCCAGTAAGCATTGGTATGTAAAAGTTAGTAAGGCATCTGAAAGCACTGAATGGTGATGGGTGAAGAGTTTCTTACTCAGATTTTACTCAGTGTTTACCTGACTTCAAGAGCCACCCTATAAAATCCTCCTCTACTTGCAGATCTATTTTACTGTTTTTCCTTTTAGCTTCCCTTGGGAGTGAAGGAAGTGCCCACAAACCTCACCCTTCTACTCTGTAATGCCACTGCACTCACAAGCCATAATCTTTTGATATGAGTTAACTGTAACTGATTGGGACTTAAAACAAGGTCTTCTTCATGTAATCAAATGCACCTCATAAACCTCTCCACACTCTGCTGGAGACTGAGAGGAAATTGCCTAAGCCTTCCATGCTGCTTAATAAACTGCAGGTCACAGCATGGTCTTGGTCCTCTCTTGCCTACCCCGTGTGTGCAGAATGCACTCTGGGGCAGACGGGGAGAGGAAAGGGAATCAACAGCAGGGTACAAAGTTCTGCAAATGAAAGGAAAATAAAGGCAGTGGGGCAAATGTCAGGCAAAGAAAAAAAAAATCACATGCTGCCATAAGCCATTTCCTTTGATTAAGAAGTCAGGCTAAATTAGGGTCCTCTGCCTTGGACACATACTTCTTCAAGAGGCTGGTAGGAGTGGCATGGCTTCCCAGATTAGCACTGCTGCTAGAAGAAGCAGCAGGTTCAGTAGCTCAGTCCACATTTTTCACCTGAATTCAGATGACTGAGTATTGCCAGATTTCATGCTATTTAGTCAATTACTCACTTGGGCTGATCAGCCTCTGTTGGGAGCTGCACCCATCCTGCTATGTGTTGCTCTCTACATTCTGCTTCCAATATTAATTCCACAGCCATAGGGAGATGGCTATTGCTTAACCATTTCACCTCTGAAATTGCCCCTTTCTCCACGTCACTGCCTGCTGCTGTTCCTGCTGGAGAAAAGAGCAGAGCTTAAACAGCACAAGTGTTCCAGATGAGCAGTATGTTCAACAGGCAGCAACACAGTCTCTGGAAAAACACCCTGTAATCACTAGCTAACAACACTAAACCGTTGATGTTGCAAGTTTTGGTACTCATCAAGTCTCCTGAGACCTGGTTGTCATTTCTCCTAGACTTCACAGTGCTGGCTTTTTTTTGTTGACTTCAGCAGCAAAGCAAATACAACTACCTCAACATCTCTTTCTACCCTAGGTACAAGAAGGTGGTGTTTTTGTAAGGATGAATGAAACAACGGTCTCAAGTCTTGCATATGTGGAATGCTGAGGCCCGCATTCACCAAAATAATCATTACTGCAAATACTAACAGTCTATGGGCTAAATCATTCCTTAAGGAGAAGGATCTCCAGAATGAAGTCTGCTTACTGCTGAAGTTTCAAAGAGGATGGCAGTTTTAGCTCTTTGCACTTTCTGTGTAGAAATCTCAAAGAGTATTTTAACCAGAATTTTGCTTTAATAATTGAAAAGTTTATGCATGACAAGAACTATTGTCTGACAATGCGAATTTGAAGACCATTAAGCTGTGATTATCAAAAGATAATGCTAAGGAAGTGTTGCCTGTAGCTGTGCAACGTGTATAAAAATGTAGTCTTCAGAGAAAAGGAAACAGTGATGCTTGATGGTAGGAGGTTTAGAGTCAGCTTCCTGCCCCACAACAGTGGAATTCCTCACTGTAAGAACAAGGCACATCCATCCTATCACCCCCATCTCTATTTTAGGTATTTGCCTGCATGTTTTAAAATAACAAAGAATGGAACCTGAATACACAGTACCTTTCACAACTATTCATCTTTATTTCTATAGATTCTCCTTGTAGGATTGCAGACACTTTTACTTTATGACATGGTATG
This sequence comes from Sclerurus mexicanus, assembly GCA_013396755.1. Classification (NCBI taxonomy): domain Eukaryota; kingdom Metazoa; phylum Chordata; class Aves; order Passeriformes; family Furnariidae; genus Sclerurus; species Sclerurus mexicanus. The sequence continues at coordinate 9,060 of VWZF01006426.1, read as the reverse complement.
TGTCCCTTGAATACACTGACTGGAGTTTACTCACTCAGTTTTCCTGGGTTTAGGGTGACAGAGAGAAAAATATTAAGGAGTGGGAGCAGTAATTTTATCAACTGCTTGTTAGTCTTTTTTTGTTTAAAGGACGTGTGATCTATGAAAATGGATAATCCATGAGGCTGTTCACAAAGTCTTATGAATGCATTTGCTTGACACAACAGTAACTTCCCGAAGAGCTTCATGGCCCTAGGTGCACAAGAGTACACAGAGTCCGGAAGGCAGCAAGACAGCTACACCTGTCTTGCACTGCAAAGAGAAGATGCAGATGCTTTGCACATCCTGAAGAAAACTCCTCCAGGGCAGTCTGGAGGAGACAAAGGCCCTTCTGAACCTTCTGAACCACATGGCAGACGAGCTGTATCTCTCTCTGTGCACTTCTGTGAGAGAAGTCCCACGCATAGCTCTTGGTAATATAAGGTGATATCTTTTATTCTTTCAAGTGTGGGGGGGTTATAATGAACTTTATTGGTGCAGCATTTTTGTCAGCCCTTCTGGGTGTGAGGACCAGCTGAATTGGACACCTTTCAGCAGCTCTCGAGCTCAAGACAGCCTCCTGCTGCATGAATTTTCTTTAATTTCCTTCATTCATTCGCTGGCAACCTTTCCTTCATCTTTTAACATACAAGAAGCATTTTCTGTATAAAAAGAGTGAATGAACTCAATCCTGCTTCTTCCTATCTCAGACTGAATAGGTTAAATAGCCATGGTTACCTCTCCTGTGCTGCTAGGCCTTGAAATACATATCTGTTTAACTTTCCAAGCTCCAACCTGAGCTCCAGACATATTTAGGAAGACTTTTCATCAGGATATTAGCTCCCCTTCCAGCAGTCCCCTTTTGGGTTTTGTTCATGCCTCCAGCTTCCTTCTGTGCCTGTTTAAACCAACAGTTGCAGCAAACCTCCAAATCAACAGTCTTGTCAGGATGAATAATCTAAAATTAATGTGCATTTGTCGACATGCATTACTGTTCCTGACAGAGATGTGTTGCCTGCACTGGCTACAAACCGACAATCCTTCAGAAGAAGTTTGCTCACTGCAGTCCAAGGGCTGATGGAGTGCTGGGATAGGGCTGGGAGTTGGATTTCAGATGATAAATAGAATGGTTCCTGACACATAAGACTCACGAGTGAATTCACCAAAGACCAGGCTGCTTATTTTTTTTCCTGCTGTTTGCTTTATTCTCACTGGTGATGGTTATCACATGTATACAGCACCCCCTGAGAAATCATCTAGATGGGTTTTGAACATCTTGTTTTTACCACCCTCAATTTCAAGTTGTGGAGCAGAAGCATGAATAATCCAGCACACCACCTCTGATACATTACAAACACATACTTTGTGCCTGGCGCTGCCACTCCTACCTCAGGTTTTTTCCTATCCTTAGCTCTTGCAAGCCTTTCTTGACAGCCAGGTGTGCTTTTTTGCAGTGATGTGGGCAAGCTGCAGCAAGAGATCGGGGCTTTGGGCCCAGAAAAATGCCATTCATGAGAGCAGTTTAATGTTACAGTGGTTAGCACTGCATCTGCTGAAGTAATGTAATCAACTGGAATGAAAATAACAGAATAAAATACCGCTCTGATTTTTTTTTTTATTTTGCTCTTTTTTACACAGCTCAATAATCAGCATTTAGCATATTGTTGCTTTTTTAAAGTTAACTGTTATGGAATTAATGAATTCTTCTTCATGAATACCAAAGGACTTGTCTTTTGCAATTTAATAGGTAACAGTTGCTTTAAATAAACTGCCACTAAGCTTTCATATGTCAACACAGTTGTACAAAAATTGAGAAAGGCTTTTATTTTTGGCTTTGTTTAAACTTTGTCACTCCCTCACTCTCTCTGCTCAGCCACAGCTTTGACTGAACTCTCTTGTCTCCAAATCTCTCCATTCATGGATCACTTGGCAATAGTGGGGTGGTAGTTCACACACGATTGCTCTCATGGTGGGACTGAGAGCACTTACGAAAGCTCAGGAGCAAATGGTGTCTCCTGATGGGGGGATGTATTTGGGGAGAGAACACATGCACATTTCATACAAAAGGCAGCTGCAGCCTGGCTGCTTTGCTCCCTTCAAGCAAAGACAGCTTTGAGTGCCCAGGCTCACCCCATCAGCACCCTGCTTGATCCAAACTGGGGCTAATTCCACACCATTTGAGACAGAGGTCACTTGTGGAGACCTGAGTGCTGCAGCCCTCATCTCCACAGCTTACAGCCGGTTCCACCCAGCTCTCATCTCCTGGCAAGGCCACCATGAGGAGGAAAAGAACTTTTCTCTCCTCTATGCTGCTCTGCATCATGGAGGAGACACAGATGCTGACATTTTAGTGTCTAACTTCCTGGCTACTCAAGGTACTGAGGCTTTTGCTTTGGGAAATACTGGCCAACTGCCTTGATCTGGACAGAAGAATCCATGGCTGGGAAGAGCCTACCTCCAGGAAAGGCTGTTCTCCTTTCCTGATGCTCCCCTGAGATGATATGGCAATCTGCCTGCCCACTCCTGCGCGCATTCAGCCACTAGCAGACTTGAAGCACATCCCTCTGGCTGGCTGATCTTAGGGTGGCAGCAGGGACAAAATGTAGGAAAGGCCCTGTGGGCAGTGAAAGAGGAGCAGCCTGCTCCTTGGGAAAGTGCATCCTGTCTTGCAGGGAGAGATGTGACTGGGGGATGAAGGGAAAGAGTGAGCAGAGAGAGAGATTACAGAGGTTGGGGCAAAGGGTGAAAACACTACAGAGCAGTGGCGGCATGTGAACAGCTTTGCAGACAGAAAAAACATCCTGTGGTGCATCCCCCGATGCACCCCCTGATGCTCTTCCTAAGGGATAATTCTAGTAATTTCTGGGGAATTGTAAATTATTTTTCTTTATTTTTTTTTCCCTACTCTCTTTCCACTTTTCTAAGAAGAAAATTACCTAGAATTTACTAAGCTGCACAAACAGCTAGTTGGCAGCTTTTATCATATTTAGAAAAACATTTCCTTGGCAGAACAGCATACAGGTTTGTAACTCTGAGATGACATTGTAATAATACACCAAGGGGCTCCGACTAGCATCCCAGTGGATTAAACATACAAGAGTTACCAGCAGTGTCTTCTCACAAGGGACTTATTGCCTTAGAAATATATGTTTCTGGCTGGTACTGAAGAACAAACACCTCAGCAGCCCTTGGCTAGTGCTGTGTGGCCCATCTATTCATCCTTTGCTGACTGCAAACAAAGCTGAGGTTTGGATGAGATGCAAGCTGAGGTCTGGATGTGAAGCATGCCATTTATTGCTCTTGCTTTGGGACTCTTGTCTATCCAGGGAGAAGCACAATGAAGGAGATGTGAGTTTGAGCTAGTAGAGTTTTAGGAACTAGAGGAATAAGAGCTCACATGTGGGAGAACCAAGAGCAAGCCATTAAACTACAGGAATTAGCTCCCAGTATAGAATGAAATTTCATGGCTAGGCACACTCATTTCTGTTGTGAATGTTCCTACAAAAGTCCCGGTAAGTTGAAAGGTATCGAAATTTTAATAGTAAAAATGTCCAACTTGTGCACTCAGAAGAACTTTTACCTTTAAGGTTTCAGCAGAGAGATGACAACAGGCAACATGGTTCAGGGAGCACTGTTTATACAGAAAGGGAAAAGGGTCAATTTAAAACCAGGTAGAGTTTGAGTGCTGGCTTTAAGTGCCTTTAAGCCTCCAAATCATTGTCTCCAGTACTGAGTTAACACTGGTCTGAAAACAGGCTCTGGGCAGCTGTATGCTCAGATTTTGACCTGTGCCCTCTGTTCATTGCCCTGCAGGTTCTGGGGACATGCAAAAGTGGGGCACAAAACAGAAGTGGTCCTTTACAATTATTTGCCATGGAGAGTATCAGCCTCTTAATGACACAAATCTCACCATATACTGTTGTTTTTGTGAACCTTTCCATAGAAGCTAGGTGAACCAACTGCCTTTTTTTCTCTTTATTTTCCCTTCTGCAAGGCTCTCTGAAGACAGGCTGCTGGGAGGCATCATCAGCATACTGACTACCTGCTGCCTATTAGAGTACAGCTTACACCTCATCAGGTTATGTCATGGCATGTGCTTATGAAGAAAACATGAGGTGAGATCATGTCACAGAAAGTAACAATGCAGAAAGACATTTTCTTGATTCACAGCAAGGCATTAACTTACACATCTGAGTAGTGGATTAAGGGCTTCAAGCAGTGAGGTGGGGAGAAAGGAAGAGAACAAGCTGCCAACTGGTAAATATCCACACTGATTTTGCAAATGCAGATATTTCATATCTTTCCTAAACTAATTGTGAATACAAACTGGATTACTGCACCTGACATGACAAGAATAAAACAGCACCAACAGACTCTTGAAATTAGCAGAGTGAGTTCACTGGAGGAATTACATTGCTGGTACAAGTCACTATCATAATAAAGGGCACTCCTAAAAAGGAAAAAAAGGAAAGCAGAAAAGACAGAAAAAAAAGCAGTAGGCAGCCTTTTCCCCTAAATGAGAGACACCACTAAGAGGCTAATTCTTTTTGCACTAAGAATGGGCGATTTTCCCTTCTGACGCTCACTGCATCACAGAAATTAGTGAGACTATCTACAACCACTTGACAGGAGAATATAGGGAAGGATGTTGAAATTACCAAGGGCGGTGGTAGCATATTCACAAGGACTGGAAAAGATGGGCTCAGCAGAGATTCCTGGAGTTTCAGGGAGGAAATCAATGAAAGTGCTGAGGGCAAGGAGAAGAGCTGTAACTGAGCACACATCCTCAGAGAGGTACCGAAAGAGGTGTTGCCTTACTTTCCAGTGCTCTCAGCTTCGGGCAGTCATTTGAATTGCTACAAGGTTACTGTAAAGAGAAAGCACTCAAAAGTAGTTTTATTTTGATATCATATTATACAAAAATGCAGAGCAGTAGAAAGTCTTGTTCTTAAATCTACTTTTTCTTCTGTGTCATTTTCAGGTTATTAACAGAACCCTTACAGCCAGAAAAACTGCTTTGTTTCTCTGAGGTGGTCCTTAAACTACCTAAATCATGTGCCTGAAAGAAGAGTTGTTCCTCACCCTAAGCCGCAGGCTGTTTTTTGTCTGCTACAAGAGTAAAAGGTAACGGAAGGGTGAAAACATGCTAAGAAAGTGGTTGCTTAAAGAAAAGCTTTAAATCTGAGAGTGAATAAGAGAAAAACAAACAAACAAGCAAAGAGGTCAAAGAAAATTAAAATAATTAAAAAAAAATCTTTTACAGGTGTCTTCTGTGGAGAAACTGGGCTGACAGCCAAAATGAAAAAGCTGTGACAGCAAGGAGGAATAGATCTCACTGAGACAAAATGGGAGTGGGGACTCTCACTGCAGGGGTGGTGAGAAGAAAAACAAACCATTAAGATTGCTATGGAAAAGAAAATAAAGTGAAAAAGTAAAGAAGTTATTTTCCACAGGCTTTGGAATTAATGGGTCTCATAATCCCTGTCTCCCTCTCCCCTGCCCCAAAAAAGGATAGCTTTTGCTAACAAATGAGCACAGCTGGGGTCAAGAGGATGCTTTCAGGGAGCTTTGTGCAGTACCAAGGCTTCCTAAAGGAAAGCCCTTCTCTTGCAGCAGGTGGCAGGATGAATGCTTATGAGCCCTTCCACTGGGGAAGCTGGGACCAGCTGCCAGAGAATGGCAAAAGAAAATGGTAGGACACTGAGGACAGCATGCAGAGGTGAGGAACAGGGAGCAGCAGTGATGGAGGACTTAGAGATAGGAAGCAGGCAGTGAAAAACACTATGAAATCGTCAGTCCCAACCTTCACTGCACCCAAGTGCATGGCAAAACTGCCTTCTGGAATGAAGTGTTAAAGAAAACATTAAAAGACCAAGCTAGTCAGGGCTGAAGCAAAGGGAAAAGAAAAACTGAAAACCAAAGAGAAGAAGATGGAAAAGAGCAATCCTTGAGCTAGAAATGAATAAGCTTAAAGCTACTGAAGAAAAAAATTAAGGCAGAAAACTAAAGCCTTACATATAATGAAAGAGAGCCAAGTGACCATGGCAGCAAGCTGATCTCTGTTCAGCTTAGCTGGTCTTCTGCAAAAAAGTTTACAAGGAGGCACAGCAGGACACTTCAGTGTTAAGAACTCTTTCTGGAATTAAAAAGTAAAGGTAGTTTGAAAGGAAAACCAAAGCATTATGAGAGAAAAGCCAAACCATTAATGCTGGTTGTTTCATTATACTCAGAGGTTTCGGTCATTTCTCATGTTATCCATAATCAAGATGCTATCACATGTGAGTTTTGTTGGTATTAAAATAATACCCAATCAAGAATTTACCTCTGCACCAGAACACAACAGTACAGAGGCAGAGCAGGTGTCCTCATGTTCAGGTACCATGAGGGCTAATTTGCCTTGGCTGATAATTTTGCTACTCACTTCTAGTTTTCTCTCCACTGGCAATTGCTTAAGTAATGACATATGTAGCTTGGCTGCAGCAAGCTTCCAGTTACAAGTTTTTCATCCTAATATGTAATTGTCATTAAAAATGTCCTGTCTACTGCTGTGATGGGGAAAGATTATACTTTTGGGCATTTTTTCTCAGAAATAAATCCTTAACCCATTTCATTTCAGTCACACAATTGATTCTTAAAGCTTCCTTCTCTGAAGCCTTCTATCAAGCTTCTATGTTGTTTTGGGAAGACGCAAGGGAAGCCACATCTGTTCTTTTAGCCCCCCATTTTCCCAGCAAGAGAGGTCTGACTTAACTAATGAGAGGACTGAAGGAACCAAAGTACAAGGAAATAAACCTATAATAACCTAAATGAGAAGCAACTTGGCTTTACCTCAGTTTATTGAGAACAAAACTTGCCCCTAAGCTTTCAAGGTACTGCACAGGCTCAAAACACAACCCTTCCTTAGGTTTTTCCAGATATTAACTGAACTAGCATTTTGCTCTACTTCAAAATTGTAGAGGCAAGAGACTGTAGGCTGCTAGGGGTGACCCTGCTTGAGCAGTGAGGTTGGACTAGATGACCTCAAGTGTTCCCTTCCAGTGTTACCCATTCTGTGCTTCTGTGATTCTATAATAGAGCTTCAATTCCTGGAAATCACATGCTAGTTTTGTTGGTATTAAAATAATGCCCAATTTTAAAACCTATGAGCACAGAAGAGCAACAACAAAATTACTTTGCCTACACAGGAAGACAGTATTTCCTAGTCCACGACTGCAGCCCTAGAACTGGTCTGAAGAATTACTGAATGCTCTCCAGAGCAAATCTTCCCACATGGTGGCATGATGTGGCATCCAACAAATCTCATTTCTGTTTTGTCCTTTTGCACATCACAGTCCCAATCACAGAGAAAAAGCCATGCCTTTCCTTTAGACCTTTTTTTTTCGGACTGATGAGAAGCCAGACTTGGCCAGGATCACTGAGCAGATGGCAAGGGGGTCTTAAGTTTTGTCCTAGAGACCAAAGTTTTCTGTTACTCTATAGAAGATGGCTGTGCTCATCTAAGTGCTCCTTCCAGCACCCTTCACCCTTCATCTTCACAGTGACTGAGAAGGTAGCTTGCCCAGTAAATTTCACCAGTTAACTCTTCACTAATGAAAAAACTAATGGCAAAACACATCACACAAAGGCTATCATAGTTTTCTGAATTTTGTGTAGCCTGTGTTTGAACCCCTGACCATAAGGTAAAAGTCTCTAGTAATTCAGTTACCCATATAGATGTACTGAACCCTTGGTTTTGTCTTACAGGGGGATAAAAAGAAAACAAAAGGGGAGGAGAGGGATGGGTAAAGGGAGATGGTAAAAGGAGAAGGGGAGAGGGAAGGAAAGCAATTAAATAGAAATTAATCAAGTTAAAGTTAGCTGGATGGAGTCTGCAGTCTGCAAATACAGATGCTGTAATACAATTATTGCATGCTATCTTAGTGGAAATTTACAATACTAGAAAAGCCCTATCTCAGGGCTTTGTGCCCAACACAGTAACAGAACTGCCCCTTGCCTCCAGTGAAATCCATCTCCCTGCCCTGGCAGTCCATACATAAGGAAGGTGAAAGACAGTCCTTTGTCTTTTCAACTGGCTGCTCCTGTCCATCGTGCACTGGGTTTGTAGTGCTGTGGCATTTTGCAAAGTGGCATTACCTGATGATGCCAGATGGAAGCATTAAAAAGGGAGGATGTAGCTCAGGTTGAGGTTGTCTAATAGTGTTGGCTGCAATTCAAATACAAGCACTGTATACCAATTAAAGGCCATGGCCTTACATGGCACTGCCCCTACTGGTACACCCCTTGCACAGTCACTGGAGACGACAGTCAGCTCACATAACAGTCCTTGAAGAAGCACTGGTGCAGAAGAAGCTCCTCTGATAAAACTTAAAGGAGACCAAGGGACATGTGACTGATTAGACAAAGCAAGTTAATAGAACTGATTTAAAATGTTATTAATTGTATTATTCCTGGATAATTATTTTTTCCAGTAGGAAAGAGAAAAGCTGAAAAGTCAACCAGTTAAAACTAATGAATAAATATTTCATGGTAACTGTTTGCATTAATAATAATATGGAGTGTTATGATTAATTAGAAGGTTGCAAACACAGTGAGTTAATTGCAGGTTGCTCAATACAGATTCTGAGACTAGGACTAATGCACTAAGTTGACACAGAGCCAAATTTAAATATGAAGTAGCATCACTGATTACCCTGTAGTTTTCAGCAGCGTAACACAAATCCAGATCTTACCCATGGTCTTCTTTTTCTGCTTGGTTTGCCCAATTTGGACAGGTAATAAAGTCAGCTGAATACCCTATTCTTTGACTTCAACACATAAATGAAAAGCTTTGTTCACCAGCTCATTGTGAGCCTCACCCCACTGAAGCAAGGGCCATTCAATCATTGACTCGAAGAAGTTAATGACTTTGGCCTATATTTTCTGAGAGGGAATTTGTCTGTTCACTTGAGGGGCAAGGTAAGTTCCTAAAAAGAAAGAAAGCAACAGGCACTAAAAGGGACAGGCTAAGGTGAGAAGTCTGAAAAATATTCTGTTGTCTTGGGA
>VWZF01006413.1:0-11470 GCA_013396755.1 Sclerurus mexicanus | reverse complement strand
ATCTGCAGAGGAGCTTCCAACCTGCCCCCCCCCGCTTCGAAAGACGGTGAGAGGGTCCTTGTGCTGACCACAGGAAAGGTGGGACCGTCTCTGCCGCCGCTGCAGCCGCCATTTGTCATGTGGGCGTTGGAACTTGGCATCACGCTCTTGGCTGTACCTTTGCCTTGCTGGAGCCCGCCAGCACTCCCTGCTGGCTGTGAGTCACTGCAGCCCCTGCCTCCCAAAGCATGTCAGCACCCCCTGCTTGGTGTGGTTATAACTGCACTGAAAGGGGAAGTAGAACTTAATTGTTTGAAAGCTTCAGTTATGGTGTTGTTTGGTCTGGGTTTTTTTGTCCTATATATTTTTAGCAAAGAACTGTTATTCCTTTTTCTACATTTTTGCCTGAAGCCTCTTCATTTCAAAGTCATAATAACTCAAAGAGAAGGGTCGTCTTTCTATTCCAGGAAGGTTTTCTGCCTTCTTGAACTCATTTGTCTTCTAAACCAAGACAACAATTTAGAAAAACATTGCAAGATTACTACATGTCTTTTGTCCGTTAGTCTGTCTGTAGTGGACAATGTTTTCCCAGTTTCAAGCCTTCATATTCAGGAAGGAAATAAATCTATAAAAATGACTTTTGAGCCATCTGTAAGGTCTTGATTCAGAACACTTTCCATCATAGCTGACAAAGAGCTATGACTTTCTCAGCACTCAGCAGAAATGTTTGCATACAACTTGCAATCTTACATATTCTGAAGAGCCAGACTTTGCTCACTGTAAAGATTTTTTTTTTTAAAGGCCACGGGTTATTTTGTTTGGTTTGGGTTGGGGGGGGATGGAGGTCTGTGTGGGTGAGTTTGGGGGGGCATTTTCTTGTTGCTTGGTGTTTGTTTTTAAATACACATGCCAGTGTTACAACCCAAATGGTTGAAGTCACCATTGAAGACTCTGTGGTCCAAACTTCTAACATCTCTTGGCTTTTTCTTTTTTTTTGTTTTCATTGCTAACTCAAAAACATAATTCTGTTCCAGGCTCCATACATAAATAAACCTTATAAATTTCAAAAACTACAGAGCCAGTTATGACAAGTCTAGTTTTTATATTTCCCTCCCTGTATTTCCTGGATTTCAATCACAAAAAGCTATCTGAGAAGTATGTTAAAAATATTAACATAAGAACACTACTGCAAAAAGGCTCTAAAAAGAAGCCTTGGTACAAAGTATTTTCCAAAGGTTAAGCTAATCATGAGATTCACTGGAAAAGTGATGAAAATGAGAAATTCTCTTATAAGGAGACCACCTCTGCTGAAAACACATCAATACTGCATCTACATCGAGGGAGACGATTAAGATCCAAAATATCTAAAATTCTAAAAAGTTTCAGTGACAGAGTCCTCTTTTTACAAAGTGAGCCTCCTAAACTTCCCCAGTAGGCTTCATAAGAAGTCTTTTTTAAAACAGAAAAGTTCTATTCTAATTCCTTTTGTTCGATTTTTTTTCTGCCAATCCTTTTTGAAGCTGAATTGAGGTAGAGTCATAGTCTTCTTCCTAGGGTTATAAAGCACTAATGCAAAAAAGCAAGTCCTACATCTCTGATTTAAGGTTACTATAAGCCAGTTTCTTTAGGAAAGCAAGAAAACTCAAAAAGGAAATATAGATCTGAATAGTATTTGGATGTTTCTACCATTTTTGTTTTCCTTTGTAGGGAGATGGTAACATCCATCTCCCAACAGAACAACAAGCAACCAAAAACATAAGAATAACCTATTCAGAAAGCTACAGTGAAAAATCAAAAGGCTACAAAACATCCCTCTAAGGGTCCAAATTTTCTCAGGGTGGTGATGGTGGAGAAGACAACAACAGAAATGAATAACCTGTCAAAATAAGATGTTCTGGAATAATTGTGCAGATCACATTTAAATAAGGCTCTATATAGTTAATCTCAAAGACCTTATCTATACTGCAGTCACTGTAGGATATAACAATATCTAAGAAACATCCATGTGTACTAGCTTCCAAGACCACTCCAGAACATCTGGAAGCAAACAGTATTATAACAGGGCTTTCAACACCTGATGCAGATATTTTGTACCTCCCTGCTTTCAAAGAATTCATTCTGCAAAAATTCAATTTCTATAAAGCTTTGCAATATTTAACTGATCAAAAATATTTGAAGGCTTATTGCTACAAATGTAATTTTGAAGGCTTCTCTGAAACAAAGACTTCAACTGAGTGACAAACCTAACACAAAAGTATGACTGGGACTAAGAATCTGATTACAGATGTCATTGGTCTCCTAGTGTGCTGAAAAACAATTCTAAGCTGTTTAAGTAGTTGGCATAAGGAAGTATACACCCAAGGTAAAACACCTGTCACACCCTGCTAACCAGCTTCAGATCTCATCTGTACTGCAAACTGAAAGTGATCTATAAAGACTGGTCTTGGTCTTGTTCAGAACTGTGAGAAAATGAAGCCATACTTCCATCTTCACACAAAAGTCTATTTAAACATCCAACAGAAGGGTAGCAAGTTAATACTTTCTCGGACAATGCATTTTGTAAGTTTAACTGTAAGTAGCTTTGGGCTGATTAAAAAAAAACAACAAAACCCACAAAAATGCAGCAAAGAGACCAAAGTTTCAGAGAATATTCTACAAAGCAGGGAACACAGCATACTCTCTTGTCATGGTTTAGGAGTGGCACTTTAGTGCTCCCAGTGAGACTCTCCAAACCATGCTGCGGCTCACTTGTTTGCTCCCCTCTTCCCCCTCCCCCTCAGCGGGCTGGAGAGAATTTGGGGCACAAAAGGTAAAGATCACAGGTTGAGATAAGAACACTTTACTGGAAACAGAAATGAGATAAGAAAAGGAACAGTAACAGCAACAATACTAATGACAGAGGGTACAAGAAAAGAAACATTATTGCTTACTGTGCAGAAACCTCCGACAATAGACAATACCTGACTGCTCCCTCTGTCACACTACCCCCACCATTCCCTCTGGCTCAGAACCAGCATTACCCCACTGCTCCCTCTGCCATGCTTACTTGACTGGAAGGAACCCCTTTTCCCCAGAAGAGACTCCCTTCCCCTCAACCCTGGCAATGATGTGAGGTGGTATAGAATAACCTCCGGTCCTGGCCATACCCCCTCCTGGCTACTGCAAAAATTAACCCTGTCCTGGCCAGAACTAGGACTCTCATGCTCCTGGCATCACCATGCAAGCATGGCTTCTCAGAGATCTTTGCACATTGCACACACAGGCTTGCAGGATGCCTACCTCCTTAACGGTCTCTGTATTCCTACTTGAGAAAAATCAATAAGCACTGAAGGTTTTGCAAATGGCAAACTGAGGAGCATTTGCTAAACAATGAGAGCAATTCTCCATTCTCAACATAAGAATTCAGATCTCTACCTAAATCAGGACCATACACAGATATCCAAAACATCAGTTTTTCCTCAGACTTTGATGACAAAATATCACTGAAGATGACAGAGAAGCCCCACTAAAGCCACCCTCTTCTACACACAAGTGGCAAATCCACACCAAGGCCCTGATGTAGTAACAACTCTTAGTACATAAATTCTCTTACACAGGCTGTGACTGTAATATTATCTTCTGTTCTTATTAACTGCTTCACCCTACCGAACAATAATTTTCCAAGTCATTTTCATATGCATCTTTTCTTTATGATATTTAAGTCTTTAGCTTCAGAAAGAAACCAGATCTCATTTGGTAAAATTAGAAACCTGCAATTCAGTCCTCCTATTTTCCTCAAGATGTAAGCAAAAGGGAAAGATACTATACATACAAGTAAATTTTAAAAAACTACATTGAAATCCTATTTTCTGAAAGGATTTTACAAACATCCATTACTTTCATTTCTGAGCAGTTAGGAAAAGAAAGAAAAAAAGCAAAATTCTCTGAACATCCTTTTTCTCAAGACTAAAGCTCTGTTGATGGGATGGGGAAGAAGAGGTGACCAAAATGCTTGGCAATAGTAATGAAATGGAATAAAATGAGTCTTTGAGCACTGAAAGCTACTTACAGCAGTCTATAAGAGACAAGTCTTACAAGGAAATGGTTAAAAATCTGATGAAGTTAAAGTTTCTTGGGAAAGTTTTTGACACCAATTTTAAACCAATACAGCAGACAATTGCAGCACAATAAAATATAAACTCAGCTAGTCTCTTTAGGATTTGATAATCAAATAAAAATTACTTAAGAGTAAAATGAGTGGATTAAAAAGACCCCAAACCTCTTCCCACCTCCACATAACTTGTTTACTGATGTTATTCATCAAATAGATGCTTTCAATTTTTAGATTAAAGTTTCAATGGAAAGCCTTCCAGAGAGCAGAACAGTATATAGTTGTACAATCAAGTCAAATTTAAAATTTTCTTGCAAGAAAATAGGTAAATACAAACAGCCAGCAGTAACAAGCATTATGACCCACTAAAATAAGACACACATTAATAGGTTTTCAGTTAAAAAAAATATTGTTTTCAGTGTCAATGAAGCCTCACTGACAAATAGCTAAAACCAGGATGATGACCACATGGAAACAACTTCTTCAGTACCAAGAGTTTCCAATGCCCTCGATGCTGAATCTGAAAGTGGACTACTCACAGTTCACACAGGCCTCTTCAGAAAATGACAATAAAGTATCATTTACTTTCATCTGCATAAAGATTGAAAACTTCTAATACATGAGAGAGACACTTCCTCACAGAGAACTAGGCTTTCAGGAACATGACAGATATGGCATCCATCCTCTTAATGGAATGTCTGATTAGCAGTGACTAAAGAAACTGAAGGGCTTTGATGAATGAAGATAAAACATGAAGTGACAAACTACTAAAGAGCATAGTGTGATTTAGCTCAACATTCATAAAAGTCATCCCAATCAATTCAGTATACAAAATAAAGGACCTTGACAGAAACTGCTACTTTAAAACCACAGTCTTAAGATATTGCCGGGAAAAGTCACCGGGTTCAGGAAGCTCACTAGGAATACTGAAGAGTCATCTTAAAGAACCTGCATTTTATTCAATGTATTAAAAAACTGAGGTGGTTTCTCTCCCTCTCTGCACTGTGCATGCTTACAAGAACTTTAAGTGAACTAATCTGACCTTAATATGTTTTCTGTTTAATGTAAACTGTAAGTAATTATATTCAACAATTGAGACTTCCTGTTAGTTTTTTACAGAAATTCTTTTGCACCCTATAAAACCAAGGGACATGTTAATGACAGTGATGCCTGGGATGGGTTGCTTGTCAGTAGAATTGCCTTGTTGGGGTTTGGGGCTTGATGTGGTTTGGGGGTCGCATACCTAGGGGGAGGTTACTGATAATGGACACAAAGAATACAGAATTTAGAGACCAAAAGGACCTTTGCCCAAGATAAGGAGAAACTAACAAAGCAAACTCATCAACTGTACTGAAATCAGCTCAAACTGGGTAAAAGGTAATTCTGTCAGGGGGAGATCACAACCACCAAATGACCCCTGACTCAAATGAAAGAGCCCTGAGTATGCACAGTAGCTAATAATGAATTACAAAATACCTTGTGCAACCAGCCCTTTTATGAGTATCCAATAGCAGAGTAGTAATAATTGTATATTAGATAGGTGGAATATATTAAATTAACATATAAAAAGGAACTCCTCTCTCATAATGCTAGTTCATAGCACAGCCCTATACTTTGTTCTACAATCACTGAAGAGCCTATAGGTGCCAGATACATCATCCCCACTCCCCAGTAAATCATAAACCTTCTCTTTTCTTTTTTTCATTCAAGTCAGCAGTAGGGTGCTGCACAATTAATTATAGTGGAATGGTGTTATCAAATTAATTTCCTATAAAGTTGAAATGATCACTGATCAAATTCACCACTTCTAAAAATCTCTTGGATTGCTCTGACAAATCAGATTTTATGGATTAGGCTTCAGCAGATTAAGGGAAAAAGTAGAAGGCTGACAAACATGACTGATTTGGAAGAGGTGAAGGAAACCTCATATTTTTATTTGAAAAGATCATAATGCTGAATTAGAAAAAGGAGAGTTTATATGAATTATAAAGTGTATATATACATATATATGTATATATGTCTATATATTGTTTACTGTTGAGCATCAACAGATCTACAAGTTCATATCTATTAGAAATAAACATGCCCAGCAAAGCCAATAGGATTACAAATATTACAGTAAATCTCTTAACTCGAATGCCTTTTTTTATACATAAAATTATGCATGCAGAAGAGAACACTTTACTATGCTCTGCAAACTTGTGCTCGACTAAGTAAAAATATTTTGTGTGTATGCTGAATATTTGCAATATAGAATAAGAGATAAAACAGGCTACAATTCTACACAATACAAAATGTAACACTGTTTCATCACATTGCTTTACCTGACAATGTGTGCTCGTAGCCCAGGAAGCCAATTGTATCCTGGGCTGAATCAAAAGGAGTGTGACCAGCAGGTCGAGGGAGGTGATTCTCCCCCTCTACTCTGCTCGTGAGACCCCCCAACCTGGAGTGCTGCATCCAGCTCTGGGGTCCCCAACATAGGAAGGATATGAACCTGTTGGAGCAAGTCCAGAAGAGGGCCATGAAAGTGATCACAGGGTTGGAACAGCTCTTCTATGAAGACAGGCTGAGAGTGTTGGGTCTGTTCAGCCTGGAGAAGGTTCTGGAAGACTTTATAGCAGCCTTTCAGTACCTAAAGGTGGTCTACAAGAGAGCTAGAGAGGGGCTTTTCACAAGGGCATGTAGTGACAGGACAAGGGGGAATGGCTTTAAACTGAAAGAGGGTGGATTTAGATTAGATATATGGAAGAAATTCTTTACTGTGAGGGTGGTGAGGCACCGGAACAGGTTGCCCAGAGAAGTTGCGGATGCCCCATCCCTGGAGGTGCTCAAGGCCAGGCCAGGCCCTGAGCAACCTGGTCTAGTAGAAGGTGTCCCTGCCCATGGCAGGGTGGTTGGAACTAGATGATCTTTAAGGTCCCTTCCAACCCAAACCATTCTATGATTCTGTAATCTATAAAAAACTTAGGATAATACTCTTTTAATGTTACACTATATATTATTCTTGAAACAAGAACTGTTTGTTTTATTTTTTTTAACTATGTGCTTCTGTACAAAGGCTAGAAAATGGGTTCCCAATCTCAGTGAAAACTTTTACTTAACACAAATATTCTGGAATGACCAAAAGCTACCATGTTACCTTTCTCTTATACCTCAGAACAAAATAAATTTAAAAGAGCAAATTATTATTTGTCATTCAGTAGTCAACATCCATGAGACCTTTAATTCACTACTTCAATCTACTGAATTATGTTTTTCAGCTACAAACTGGACTGAAAAGTGAGTTTCCCACTATTCCACAAAAGCAACAAAATTAATGAGTTCTAGAACACATCAGAAGTATAAAGATAAGACTGGAATGACATTATTTTTGTCTGATGTTGACAAAGCTTCCTTTTAATTGAATTAAAAGGAAAAAATATTTTTTTAAAATCTAAGACTTAAATAATTAAATACCTAAGGAAAAAATAGGAGCAGAAAATAATTTTAACAAATTGTAGACATATATTGTAGCATCTTTTTGCTTGGGATACCTTTGCTACCCATGTACTTGTCAATGAAACACTATTTTCTGAACTTATAATAATATTATTAAAATATATTTTCAGAGACAATAGGAAGCATGTTTTTACTGTTTCACAAGAAGGGCATTAAATACTTTTTTTCCAAGGAAATAATTTGAAAGTCAGGTTAAACATCCAAAACTATTTGGCAAGGAAATGCATATTTCTAAAAGTTATGCATAAAAATTGTAAATAAAACCAAGAGTAAAGTAAGTAATCACAATCCCACATCCCCTCTCTGAAAACTAAATTAACCATTTAGAACTGATGTTTACTGGATTTCCAAGTCAAACTCTGATATGGTTCTAGATTTTAATATTTTATGTGTATACACAGACTGGCAGATTTTTATACATAGGCACAAACATCATTTACATACAAATGTCAAGCAAATATCTATTTCCCTTAAAATTTGCTATATAATTTAGTGAAAATAAGAGCAACAGCTATAACAAAAATATATTAAGTCAGGAGAAAACACAGAATAACAAGGGCTTCTACAAGTACGTTAACCAGAAAAGAAAGGCCAAAGGAGGTGTACACCCCTGATAAACAATGCTGGTAAACTGGTAACAACAGACAAGGAGAAGGCTGAGGTACTCAACAACTTCTTTGCCTCAGTCTTCAANAAAATATATTTTCAGAGACAATAGGAAGCATGTTTTTACTGTTTCACAAGAAGGGCATTAAATACTTTTTTTCCAAGGAAATAATTTGAAAGTCAGGTTAAACATCCAAAACTATTTGGCAAGGAAATGCATATTTCTAAAAGTTATGCATAAAAATTGTAAATAAAACCAAGAGTAAAGTAAGTAATCACAATCCCACATCCCCTCTCTGAAAACTAAATTAACCATTTAGAACTGATGTTTACTGGATTTCCAAGTCAAACTCTGATATGGTTCTAGATTTTAATATTTTATGTGTATACACAGACTGGCAGATTTTTATACATAGGCACAAACATCATTTACATACAAATGTCAAGCAAATATCTATTTCCCTTAAAATTTGCTATATAATTTAGTGAAAATAAGAGCAACAGCTATAACAAAAATATATTAAGTCAGGAGAAAACACAGAATAACAAGGGCTTCTACAAGTACGTTAACCAGAAAAGAAAGGCCAAAGGAGGTGTACACCCCTGATAAACAATGCTGGTAAACTGGTAACAACAGACAAGGAGAAGGCTGAGGTATTCAACAACTTCTTTGCCTCAGTCTTCAATAGCAACCTCACTTCTCACACCTCTTGAATGGATGGACAGCAGGATGGGGACTGGGGGAGCAAAGTCCCTCCCACTGTACGTAAAGATCAGGTTCATGACCACCTGAGGAACCTGAATATACTTAAGTCTATGGGACCTGATGAGATGCATCCCAGAGGCCTGAAGGAATTGGCTGATGTAGTTGCAAAGCCACTCTCCATCATATTTAAAATTCCTGGCAGTCAGGGGAAGTCCCAGGTGACTGGAAAAAGGGAAATGTACCCATTCCTGGAAGTGTTCAAGACTCAGATGGATATGGCCCTGAGCAATCCAGTCTAGTGGAAGGTGTCCCTGCCCATGGCACAGGGGGTTGGAACTAGATGATCTTTAAGGTCTCTTCCAACCCAAGCTATTCTATGATTTCATTCTATAAGTGTATTAAGTGTATTGTGGAACAAGTCTAAAGTAAAAACCTAGAAAACTGTGCAAAAAATACCATAAGTCTATTAAAGTGTTTAAAATTTGGTAAAGCTGCTTTATCTTTACATGAACAGATGCCTACTACACATTTATACACATATTATAACACATTTAATTTTTCTGAACGTTCCTCATTCAAACCTAGCCAAGTATAATCTAGTAACAGATTAAAGTGGACAAATACCATCTTTTTTTGCTAATTTTTTTAAATGAAATTTTATTCTTGTCTTCTTTGCAGTAAAATTTAAGTCTGAATGTGAATGACTCTCCCTGCCCCTTTCTGCCATTCCTGCTACTTATTTAATTTTCATTTAAAAAAACCACCAAAAACGAAAAACAAACAAACAAAAAAACCCACAAAAAAACCCCCAAAAAAATCCAAAAAACCCAAAATGGTTTGAAAGGGCACGTCTGTCATTCACTTCCTATACAACAGATGTGTTAAGAAAAAAAATTTATTTTCCTCCCCTATTCCATCTGCTTGGAAGAAACATTGATGTTTGCAAAACAACAATATTATCTCCCATTTGAGCGGATCCATTGCATGCAGCTGGCATAATGAGGACAGCTACAATTTAGATAAACGTGTAATGTTCGTTATTAACTTTCATTTACTGCAAACGTCCTATCAGAAGCATTTCTAAGCACAGGGCAGGTACCGTTCCTGTTAACAGCTATGCTGACTTCTGTTTGAGCGGCCCTTTCTCGCAGGAGAAAAAACCGCTCGAACAAAAAGAGCTAGTCTCGCCGGCATACGTCTCCCTAGTGGCGCGGCCTACCAGCCAGCCAGGCAGGCGGGTGTTAGGCCTGAGGCGCTCCCGCCCGCCCCCTCCTCCACTTGGGATGAGTCCGAGCGAAGAAAAAGGTAGGGCACAGAAAACAGGTTTTCAGGAAAACGGAGGAGAAAAGACCTGCACTTCGGAAGCGCTTCGGGGCAGCCTGCGAACACGCTTCTCGTCAGGCTGTGACTCAGTGCCGACAACCCCCACCGGTTGACCGCGGCTCTGACCGCCACCACGAAAACACAAAACTCGCTATGTTTCTACAGACCGCTCCAGAAATACCGCGACTGCTCTACTCCCCTCCCCCGAACTGGGGCCGCCATATTAGGTCCAGGCGTAGCCCCTTTCCCCTAACGCTCCTGCCCCATACAAAGGGTTCGGAGCACGTGACAGACACCCCCACCCCCTGCGGGAGACTCTGGTGTCTACACTCAAGATGTTACATAGGACCTTCTGCCTCTTCCTTTCCCTCCGTTGTCTCAACCCCTCTAAGCCTCTTCCTCATCCCAAGTCTCTATTGCTCTGGAGGCCGACGCAGACCCTGCTTACTCCGGGGGATAGAGGCGCAGCTCCTCAATATCTCCCAGGAAGCCGAAAAGAGTCCGCATTTGCTCACTGGTCACTGCCGAGGAGACGTTCGTGATCTGGATGACAGACGTGGGGCCTAAGGGGAAGCCTAGCGGCACCCCGATCCCTCCGCTGCTCATCATGGCGGAGGCTGCACGACTGTTCCGCTCGCGACAATGCCAGACACAGTTGGAGAGGCGGGTCAGACGACAGAGATAAGAGCGCGGCGCCTGCCAGAGCGTCCTAGCATGCGGACGCTCTAGCGGCGGACTCGACTGCTCCCTGGAGGTGTTTCTGGGCGGGCAGCCGTTCTTCCTGTGCCGACTAGGGCTCATGGGGTTGGGTGCCTTCTCTCCGCGCCGACGGGACTCCGAGCTCGGTCACGAGGGTCCCCCTGCAAGAGGGGAGGGGAAAGAAACCCCAATCCTCTCTTCCCTCCGGTTTCCCAAGGAGCCAGCCAGGCCACCATTACCAGGGCAGGACCGCATCCTCCCCTCCCCCGACCTCCCTTCAAACACGCCCTACCCGCCCCAGGTTATCAGGGGACTGGATCACAGATTCTGCAAGGCGGAGGTTGCATAGCGGAGGAAGCGAGCACGACGGCCCGGACACAGGGGGCTTAGATAGTTCCATCACACGTGGGGAAAGTCCAGCTGCGGGCACAAACAAGGCCTGGAGTACCTTGTTAACTGGTTTCCTTGTCTTTTAGCAAAACAAAAGGCTTCTTATTTTAAAATTGGAATACCAAAGAGTCTAGGTAGAAACCCCCACCTTTAATATGATGCCTAAAGGTTTGGTG
>VWZF01006382.1:202035-350125 GCA_013396755.1 Sclerurus mexicanus | reverse complement strand
CGCCTCAGCGGCGCCGCGCCCCCTGCCGGCGGGAACCGCGCGCGGGCTCCTGAGGGGGGCCCGCCCTTGGAGCGCGAACCCGGCAAAAATGAGGGAAAACTGAGGGAAAAAAATTTAAAAGTCTAGGTAAAAGGCCCCGGGCGCGCTCGGCCTGGCCTTGGCCGAGGTTTCTGTCGGCCTCAGTGCGGGGTGCGATGCCAGCAGAGTTCCTGAGTGTGCGGAGGTGTCCCCTAACCCCCCCTCAGGGCCCCGCAGGGGTTTTGGGGGAGCAGAGAGGGTGCAGGCACCACACTCCCCGAAGGGAAACCCTTTCCTACCTTCCCCGAAGGCAGATCCAGGGACACCCTCACGCTGCGGTGCGTGTGGGGCCGGGCCGGATCCTCCCTGTTTCTTCCCTGTTCCCCACAGGGCACGGTGCTTGGCCTCCCGGCCCAGCCGCTGTCCCAGGGCAGGCCCAGGGCAGTGGAAGAGGGGCAGGTGGCTGCGATGTGAGTGCACATCAATACACCACGACGGGTCTTGGGTGATGGACTCGCTGCCTTCACCTGCTAATTCCTGCCAGCTCTTGGCATGGCCTGTCGTGCTCATGGTCCTAAAGGTGCTTTGTCCCCTTCCCCACTCCTACCCAGCCCAGCGAGGCCAGCTCTGACAGGTTAATGCTAATGCCCGTAAGGGTTTCAGAGCACAGGAGTATTTATTGGTTGTCCAGCATTAAGCGCTTTCTGGTTTTAGCTCTGAAATGCTGCAAACTCCAGAATAATCGCTGCCCGTTACCTTATGTCTGTCACTTTTTCGTTCTTAGCCTGAGCAAAAGGATCCCTATGCACTGGGAGTGCTGCCTTGAAGGACATCCCTGAATCCCGAATGACACTGACGTACACACAGGAGGACGACACACCTCACACCAGAGGTATAGACACACGTATATACCACAGTGTTGGTATAACCACCCACAGAAACATTAACACTGATTTTAAAGAAAGGGCAAATTCTGCACAGAATCTGTAATATCTTCCTTAGCTTTCTGTGGTCAGCTTCCAGAACCTCAGTAGAAAACCCCTTTTACACCAAATTTTAGGGATTGTGACCTGAGAGAGGACTTTCCAGCGTGCTCCACTGAAATGGTTTTTGGCTGCTTCAGTGGCTGCTTCTCTTGATGGTGCTCGCTAAGCAAAAAGACACATTTTTACCTGCCCAGCCCATTTTTTTTTTACCCAAGTAATAAAATATGACACTAGAGGGCGGCCTGTTAATGTAATTCAATAATGAAGTTGCAGCGACTGCACATGGAGATGCATCCCCGTCCTCTGCTTGGAGCCAGGGCCGGGGCTGGAAGCAGGTCTGGGAATGCCACCTTCTCCTCCTCTGAGACAACCACCTCTGCCCCAAGACACAGGGAGTATCCAGAGTGGAATACCAGAACCCAAAATAATAAATATTGCTAAGAAGTGAGATTTTCCAGCAGACCCACACGATTTGCGTTGTCTCACGAGGAGTCCCTTGTTCATCTCAGTCTAGCTCGGAGGAGGAGGAGGTGGCAGGAATTATTCTACCCATTCCCCAATGCCAAACCCATGTCCTGCCCCAAACCATGTCACCTACGTTTGCAGGTAAAGGACGGTGCTGCAGTTGCAGCCCAGTTTTAACAGCCTGCAGTGCAGTTCACTCACTCTCAGGCTCTGCACAGCCTTCCGTGACTGAGCAGGTCTCTTACCATTCCAGAGACTGGTTTCCTTGTGTCAAATGAGGTTAATAGCTGCATGCAATTTAATTAATTAAAGATTGCGAGTATTTTTAGAACACCAGACGCAGTATGTGTCAGAAATACCAGGTATTATCTAAGCACGCAGGGCTGGCGTTATCGATATTTACATTTTGTACCGCCTGGAAGCGAGGATTTCCTTGTGGTAGGCTGCCAACAGCAACACCTTTTCCCCCCAGATTTAGAATCTCTGTGTCAAACGTGAGCCAACAGGCACAAGTGACGTCAGACACTGAGGTAAGGCCAAGGACAGAGATAACACTGTGCTGTGTACTGGCAGAGACCAGTGATGCTGGAGGTTGCCACACATGGACCACACCACAGGTGGGTTTAAGGCATGCTCAAGAGGCTTTCAGTGACTCTTTCAGTGCCTGTGAGCCCATCAAAGGTATTTCAGTGTGTTCCCCATGAAACCAGAGAATGTTTTAAGCTGAACTTAACTGAGACTTTCTTATTATCTGGAGCAGAAATTGGCCTGGAGTTACAGATGGAAAGAACTTAAATTAGTGGCCGCTTTCCTGAAAGCTGATGTTCCTTAGCATTTAGCAATAATGTGTCCTCGGTTTTTGCTAAATTGCAAACGAGCAATTAATTCTTCAGCACTTGTGCAGAATACTTTAAAAATGGAAACATGAAAGTCTTCTATTAAAATGAAGTTGATAGTATGCACCTGCCACTAATGTACTGTACACTGTGTCTTCCACTCATTATAGTGATGATTTGGGTTGAGATCAAGTGTCATATAGTGAAAATCACTTCAACATGTGCCTGTTCATATGCATAAACTCCTGTGTACCAGATGGCAAAATATAATGACATCTTAAACAGCTAATTGCATAAACCTTGTAATGCAGATAATTGCTGAACCAAAGTATGAGTTAATAATTTCCCACTGTATTGCCTGGCTTGACACTAATTCTAAAGGAAAGTTGTGACAATTCTAACACACTAAAGTTCACCAAGCGGTAATTAAAACTAGCACTTAAAATCATTCGACTTTCAAACCCTTAATTACAATTCAGTGGAATCACTTTGTAGAAATCTAACATTTATAGATAGTTACATGATAGCTGATATTTCATCATCGTCCCTTTCATGGTGGTGTTCTAAGGCAGGCTTCAGGAAGCGTGTAGCTCTCCCTGGAAGCCTAAAGTTGTAATGGTTTCTGTACCAGTGGTCATTGGGAAACACCTGGAACACAGTGGCCAGGACTAGGAGTTTTGCTATGGGTTACACTTAAAGCAGCGTGGCAAGTAGTCGTTTTTAATTACTTGATGATGTATAAGTGTACATAAGCATCAAGCCACTACAATGAAATGTATCAGTTTTTGTAGTGTGGGTTTAAACACTGAATTGTTTGGGTTGATAACCCAACATACTGACCTCAAAGCCAGGCCTCAAACACATCCTGAGCTCTTGCTGTATATTGGAAAGCTTCCGTGAGATTGAAACAGTGAAGAATGGAAATAGAATTAATGATGGTAAATACAGTTTTAGGAGAAATAAGCCTTAGCAGACAAATGCAATTTCTTTCTTTGATGAGGCGCATCAAATAATACGATGAAGGTAAAGACTGAATGATAAAGGTCAATGAAGAGATGTGATATTCATTTTTTTATGGAGATTAGAATTAACACTGTGTGATATTCTGATCAAAAAGCATTAGAAATAGCAACAGAGCATGCACTAATTAGATTAGGAGTTGGCAAACAGCCTGTTAAAAAGTAGCTATGAATCAGTAGTCGTTATCAAACAGGAGAGTTTTACCAGGATCAGCATCAGGTCAGATGCTAGTCAATGTTTTCTGCAGTGATTTGGATGTAAACACTGTAAATTCACAGCTGATAAATCTGAGGGTGACAGGAACATTGGTGGAGTGACAGACAGCAATGAGCATGACACTCCAAGTGATCTCAGTTGCTTGATGAGCTGAGCCCATTCAAACACAATTGGTTTTAATACAGACAATATAAGATTATGGGGTTTCTGTTGCTCACACTTTTAAAAGATGGTTGGAAAACTGGAGACGGTGCAGAAAAGAACCACAGAGAGGATTTCAGGGTTGAAGAAGGTACTTAATGGTGAAAGTCTTAAAGTGTTCAATCTGCCTCGCTTACTGGAAAGGAGACTGAGACGTGACATGAGTATAATGTGTAAGTATTTAAGTATCTGTGAGATGTGTCTGGAAATATCTGCTGGATACCAACGACATTTTTAATCTCTCAGAGAAAAACAGATAACTGCAAGTCAAAGTCAAACAAACTCAAGTGAGAATTTAGGGCTTTTTAATAGCCAGAGTGGCTGAAGGCTGACTTTCAGGGCACAAAGTGGATACTGTCTTTTATATATATATATATATATATATATTCAAAGCCAGGCCAGAAGACCTGCAGTAACCAAAAAGCAAGTGAATGCATTTAATGCAGGGGCAATGACACATGGTGAGTTGTCATATATCAAGGACCTTTCTCTAGCCTTCAACACTGTGAGTTTATACATCAGCAGAGAGGTTTCTTAAGCATTTGTAAGCAGAAATGTACACCTGTGCAAAGGAATAATCAAGTAATAACAAGTCTAACACATTTCATGGGCTCTTCAGACCCAGGCCAGGTGTGCAGATACTGCAATTCATGTATCTCTAACAACATATTATTTAAAAGAGAGAAAAAGTGTTTATATGCT
The DNA here is from genome assembly GCA_013396755.1 of Sclerurus mexicanus. Classification (NCBI taxonomy): domain Eukaryota; kingdom Metazoa; phylum Chordata; class Aves; order Passeriformes; family Furnariidae; genus Sclerurus; species Sclerurus mexicanus. The sequence goes on along the minus strand of VWZF01006382.1, from coordinate 345,681 downwards.
GATGGAACTAAACAAACCCACCAAAAAGCAGCCCCCCCATCTGTCACACCTTCCTGCTTCCTGGCACAAAATAGCTGATTTCTCAGCTCTGTGCCTCTGTTCTCTGGTAAAGAACAAGCAGTGACCCCATCTCTGGGCATCTTCTACCTCAAAGTCTGTTTTATTCACAATGTGAATCAGACATTCCTGGATGGCTTACAGGCAGTGGGTTACAGGCAGACTGTTGGGCTGAAACTTCACCCCAAGCCTCTTTTTCTGAAGCAGTCCTGCCTCAGCAACTGATTCCTCTAAGAAATGCTGCCAGTCACTCATCCTGCTGCTCACACAGCTTCTTTCTGCTATGGCTGTGCATACCCACTGCAGCAGTTCCCAGACATATATCCTATGTGGTGTTTGCATCCTGCAAACCTGCTCCTCTCTCACCCCTCAAAAAAACTCAACTGTCAAAGCTATGAGCAGACAAAAACCATTTCAAGACTCTACAGTACCACCACATGGTGCCTCAGACTGCAGTTCAGTGTAATGCAGAAGGAAGGGAAAGCAGGGACTTCATCCTGTTTCATTCAGCTCTGGCATGTTCTTGGGGCTCTCCATCTAATTTTGGATGAAGCGCAGGTCAGACTACCCTAATGGCCTCTAGCCCCTGACCAAAGCTGGGAGCTAAACTCTATCAAACCTTATAGCTAGACAGTTCTGTGCAGGGGGTCAGAGTAACAGCTCAGCACAATCCTTTCTGCCTTTAAACATATTTATTAGCCCATGAAATGTAACTACCATGTGTTTGTGTTGTTACTAATTTTACAGATGGATGGAACTGGATCTGATAGGAAAGACTTTCACACTCAGGTTTCTCCTGCTCCCTGTAGTCTTTCCAGCCACCCTGGAGCCTTTTCCTTCCTGTGGGAGCAGCATTACCAGATACAGCTGGTGAGGACCAGGCTGTTTTTCCCTGGAGAAGGATGCTCCAGGGAAGATGCCATTCCAACCAATTATAACATTTTCAGTCTATACTAAGCATTCTCTGTAAAATCTCGGCTCAAGGTGATCGAGTCAAGCTCTGCAAAGTAACTCCATTCAGTAGAGCTCACAATGCATGTGTGGTGTATGAAGAGACGACTCTTTTGCCTGTGTACCCAACTCATAATTATTTACCTCAGGCAGTCCCTCAACTGTCTGTAACTAGGTGGGGTTACAGCCTTCCCTCACACACTCCACTAACCACATGGAACATGTGCCTTCAGTTGGTCCTGGGTGAAGAGCACTGTTCTTCAGGGCAATTTCAGTAAAAACCTGTATGAAATTCGTGCATTTCCCTCATCACACACATGTGTAAGTGCAGAATGTCATTGCTGGTACTTCAGCCTATGTATCTTACCTTACTACAACCTGTGCACAAAAGAGATACTGATAACTCAGTAACAATCCAAAACAATGAAAGACTCTGATCACATTATTAATTGATAACTCAAAATTCCAGAAGTTTGGGGGACATTGAAATTGTCAGTGACAGCAAAGCCTGGACAGCTAGACAGTCCCAGGGACTTAGGCAGAGATTGATCCAGTGGCTGAGGACCTGCCTTTGGGCTGGCAGTGACGCTGGTGGTCGACTCAGAGCGGGAAATTGTCCTAGTGATCGACTGAGCAGCTTAAAATGAAACGCAGGCTGCAATTAGTTGCTGGGAAGGATGTTTTCTGAGGAACTTCTTTGTCTTTAACTGATAGGTCGAGGGTGTGGCAGACCGTGTGATGGTGACTTATTTTTCAACCAGTGAACAAAAGTTGGTCTTCCTTTTTTCTTTCAATACAAAGAAATCAGATGTGGAAACCTAGAAAACAAGGCAAAATATGTTGTCATATCTCTTTACTGCTTTTTGCAACATTATTTTCTGCTGGGGATTTCTAGATACTTATTATGTCAATGCACTCATAGAGTGAAAACAATTTCTAGTTGTGGGTTTTGTCCAAACAGAATTCAGTACTGAAAACATAGCATGCATCTTGAGTTTTATTAACAAATTCTGCTCTAAATTGAATCTCTCCCCATCATTCCCTTTCTAACCAGCATTCAGTAACATTCAACAGTACTAATGTAATAAATATTCATGAGGAACATAACTCAGAGTTCTCCTACCTGTCTGTAGTCGTCTGGTGTTCTTCAAAGGAGGATCCATCTTCTCTGCTCTTCTCTTCAGGAGGTTTTCAGGGAAGGGTCAACCGCCACATTTAAGCTTCTCCTAAAACCGTCTTTGCTTGGCCTCATATGTCTCCTGATATCCAAAGACACTGGAGACAGAGTGAAAGATCTGTTGGTATGTAGAGAAGACACTGGGAAGTGTGGGCCTCCAGATTCTCTTCTCTATGGAGCAGTTGCTCTCTGCCATCACTCTGATTAAACAGCCTTACAAAATACAGTGTCATTGGGGAAGGGAAATTTGCTTCCAGAACTGGAGAAAATCGCTGGAGATCTATCATTTCTCCACATGAACACCTGGTGACTGATTTTCTTTACCTTGCCTAATTTGCCTTTGATTTCTAAGACCCTAAGGCACTTAGGGATCAGAAAATAATTCAGTCTATAAAAAAGAAATGCACCTCTGTTCTTACATCGGTTCTCCAATCATTCTTTCACGCATTGCTATCACCATGTGTAATTACTTGCAGGTGTCAGCTGGAACATAGTGTCTTTTGTCTTCTCAAGTGCTTTGGCCAGCAGGGACCTAACAAGCTTTAGTTTGCCCTGATTAATAGGTTGGCTGTTGGTCTAAATGACCACTGGAAAAGGACATCCTGTAAGATAAGAGCTTCCACTGTCAGTCATATGGATTGTTCAACTCGGGATGTTCCAAAGCAGCGTTGCTGGAACAGTTCGGACCTGGGTCTGAAGCCAGTGAGACATACAGGACTCTGCAATAACTTGCAATTCAGTGGTTGAATTCCACTGTGGGCTTCAGAACAGGATAAGAAACCATTGATCAAGATCACAATTAGACCTGATTTATACATAATGTTTACTTATGATCTATTCCATATCCCATCAATTTGGGTTCTTAATGTGGGCACTTATCACTGCAGTGATTGCTGTCTGCTCTGTTAATTGATGATTTCGTTGTTCATTGCACCTATTTATGTGTGTCTGTCAGGAAAGCTTTTGTTGTTTCAGCTATATGAGTGTAAGAACAGTTCTCCAAATCAACAAAATGGGATTAAAAAATCCTCAAAATCTCCAAAATGGGATTTTGAATGAGGCAGTGGCTTCAGGGAAAAATCTGAAGATTGCCTGCAGAAAGAGAACAAACTCTAGAGATTTCTGTTGTCCAGCAGACTGTCTGCTGGAGGCTTTTCAGGTAGCAGGAAACCTTTCTCAGGAAGTTTCTGTGAGGCTTTGACATTTATAGAGTGGCTGTCGGTGTTGCATAACCTCAGGAGCATCATTATCATTGACCTATTGCAGAGCTGCCACTATTTCATGTCCTGTGTTCCTCAGCAGAGCAATGCTTATCAGTGCTTTTCTTAACTCACCTCTTGTCAGTAAGATCTTTTTGCTGTGTCTCTCATTTCTATTTAGGATATAGAATAAGACAAAGAGTCTCTAAAAATCAGAGAATTCCGAGTTATGAGCTGCTTTAGTAAAATTTGGCTCGGGTTAATTTCTAAAAGATAATTCTTGTTCACTATTTAATTCAAATAATAGATTCTAATGCTGTTTTTATTTTGCTCTCTCATTTCTAACCTCCATTATTTATCAATTTCTTTGAATTATTTGGCTTATTCATGGAATTTTTTAAGGCTTCTCCCTGTAGATTATTTTATTGTGGCAGTTGAAGCGATCTCTGTATAGTCAAACACTACTTTATGCAGATCCCATTGGGGCTATTCACATATCCATATGTGCATGCAGTTCCCACTAATGCTTGTCAATGGGACTTAACATATGAGCATGGACATGAGAATAGACCCCTTGCTGGGCACTTGACTAGATGGGGTTTTTTTTGATGTTGATCCAGATCATTCACAGCAAACGTGGCTGTTATTAGAAATGACTGCACTTAACACGACCACCGGGTGCAACCTCCCTTCCCTTCTCCTTCTTCCACATGGGAGCTGCTTGGTGGGGTTTGCAGACCCAGGGTAAATACTTCCGAGACACCAACTGGAATCCAAGGTTATTGCATAAAGCAGCTTTATTCTGTGTGCTCCCTTCTGTTTGCCATGAAGCAGTATACAGCTAAGTTACTCCACTAAAGAAAGAACAGGTTTTTTAAGGAATGAAGAAGGACTTAGATGTTTGGGTTCTGTCTGTGCCTCCATCTAAACAGGATGATTGGGGCTTTAACATTCAGTACTTCTGAAAGCAGTTGGAAAGCTGAGGTAACTCTGAGCATTTACATTTTATTTCTCTGTACCTGTTTTTAGCATCTTGAGTGGTTCTCATAACTGCGGGTTCCCCACTCTGCTGGTATTCACGTGCCTATAAGTTAAGTGATGACAGAACACTTTCCATCATGAAGTTGAAGTCTTCAATATGTTTTGTAAAACTGATGCATCTTGTGCCATCTGTAATCCCACTCCGCTGCAATTCAGGGAGATGCAAATGTTGAGTCATTATTATTTGCTAACCATATGAAAATAATTACTGATTTCAGAGTAATTTGTACTGAACATGTGTCCACATATGAAAGAGGAAATGACCAAGTCAAGAAGCGTTCTCTCAATCTCTTTTCTGTTAGGAGGTTTCCTGCTTTTAAGCCACACTTTGAGATTTTGGAAGGTTGTTTTTTTAAAAATGTATGATCCTTGAAGAAGTTTACTGAGCTGTAATTCTGGGTGCTCTAGGGACCAATGAACTGAAGTAAAGTCAAACATGGGCAGGAAGCACTGTGTTTCAATAGTCAGCCCTTCAGGAATGAATTTACTTAGTTTAAATCTTCACTTTCTACCTCACTCCAGGCCTTCTATACTGGTACTAGAAGCATGAACAAACCTATAACAGAGGATCAGGATACAACAATGTCTGTTTTCCAGACATCTGGTCCTGATCCTACCAGCTACATTGTGGGCAGAACCTCGTACCGGGCAGAAATCTTGAATTTAGCCCTGTGGGCACCAGGACTCATTTCTGAAGGTTAAACTGGGGACACAGCTGAGGACAGAGCCAAGTGAGACATACAGCAATGTCAGGAAGCAGTAACTCGGAGTTTTCCATTGCCCAAGATTGGCCAGCTCTTTCTGTTTTAGAAGTTGATTTTCAGTGCTCTTAACTTTACCAGGTGTTAACCATTAGAGGACATTTCCCAAAATTCATGTTTCTGTCAGGCTGATTTCTTTCTGGAAAATTTTTATCCAAACTAATTCATCTATCTGTACGAAAGGTGCTAGAAAATATGTTTCAGTGTTATGTTCTGGTAGTTTGTCCTGGTTTGAAAGCAACAACCAGGAGACTGGCCTACTTCATCTGCTTCTTAAGAAATGCTTTATGGAAGCCTCAAAAATCCATCAAATCTGAAAATTGTTTACAAACTCAGGGTTTGCACGTGCTCAGCAAAAGTTTTACAGCGTTAAACTGCTAAAGTCAGAGCAGGTTTTACACCGTTTGGGCAGAGCGTACAAAGCCTGTCTCACCGTGCAAGGGGTTCATGAACACCTCTCCCCCAAACATCTTTCACACGTTTGCTAACTTTTGGGTGCTCAATCTTGCATTCTCAGCGGTGTCCTGTGAACATCCCCTCCTCATGTGCAATTAAATGTCATTTACAAAGCAGGTAATGAGTTAAAATAACCGTGCCCCTGTTGCTTAGGAGGAAGTAGGTCTCTTAGCTGGTACTAATGGGTGGCAGCTATTAGTTACTCCTACATTAAGGTGCATTCATATTGAAATTTTGTACTGTCATTACAATGCATTTGATTAAAACGCAGAAGAATTACACATTAGATATCATGTGGCTGGATGGAAGCGTAATTTAGCTGAGTCTGCAGATGCAGTCATGCAGGTGTTTCTGTAATTCTGATTCACTTGGTAAAACTGTCGATGTTCAGTGGCCCTCAAATCACATAACCATCTGTGGTTCAGTTCCTTGTGAAAGGAATTCCTTGTGCCTTTTATCAGATATGATCGCTGGATTCCGGAACAAAACTTTTGTGAATCAGGCAACATTTAAATGTCAGGTGTTTTGGGGGGAGGAGAGGTATTACCCACATCAGGTATTTCAGCTTGCATTTGGCAACCACAGAGCTAGTGCAAAAAGGATACAACCTGGGACCTTTGTGGGAACCTTCCCTCCCTCCAAGGAAGCAGTATGCCTTCTTAAATAAGAAAGAATTAATAAATAAGTCTGGATTGTGTCTGATTTGCAGTTTTTGAAACTAAACCAACTCTGGCCTTATGCATCTCCCTACAAAACAGTCAGGTGCCTGAAAAAGTACAGTGTTTTTCTCGGTAGATTCACATTTTCTACTTAGGTCTAGTATTGATAAATACAATCTTCACAGCTGCAACTATTGCTGCTTTTCGTTTTCACAAACAACAAGACGATGCCAGTGCAGAGCTGGAGAGCTGAGCCCAACATGCAGACGGGTCCACAAATGCCAGCAGAAACTCCTGCATCCTTAAAGACCTGCACATGCACTGTTTCTTTGCTAAATGGACAACTTCTCAAAGGCAGCAAGCCATGACTGGGAGCAAAAGAGGAAATAGGAGCAAATAGGTAAGGAAGTCAGAGTGAGAGCTTACAGGAGCTCTGGTTCTGGGAAGTGGAAGGGCTGTGGCTCAGGGTTTGCAGTGCAATATGCTGCTGCCCTTCCTACTGTGCTTGCCAGCCCATAGGTCTTCCCAGGCTGGGAACATCTAGTCCTTTGCTCCAACTGGAAGCAGGCTGACGTAACTTCTGGAGAATCACAGGGTTCACATCATCGGGACACAGTGTGGAGCAACGTACCCAATGTGCAGTTTTGTCTAGAAAATCTTTCAGGGTGGAGAACAGTTCGAAAGAAAAAAAAACAAGTCAGAATCACAGGTGGTTTCATCTTTACCTCAAGGGTCACTACATTTACATGCTTTGAAAGAGTGGCTGAGATAATTTGTAAGAGACTTTTATTTTTAAGGAAAAAGAAAGACCTCACAAGAATTTTAGTCCATCAGCAACATATGGAAATGAGAAAAATCTGTCCTCAGTTGATGAAATATTTGTTTATCATTGAAATCTCAGACATTTGCATCCAATGTAAGGGCAAGACAAATCTTATGCATAACCTCCTAGAGAATTCAGTTAAAAGCAGTTTTGGATACCTGTAAGTAATTATGCTATCACATTCTCTAACGGATTTAATTTGGGCCAAGTAGCAACTACTGTATGTCCAAAAAGATAATGAATTAAAGCAATGCTTTGGCATATCCCCTTTCTGAAATGTTAGCAGCCTCTCAAGTGACTTGAAAAATGGGCTTCAATAAATGGACAGGAAAATATATGCAATTAAATTCAATCAATAAAGCTGTCCTTGACTAAAGTCCAAACATTAAAAACAACTCCAATTGAATTATGAGAAATCCTTTTCTGATTTTAACTAGATTAGTTTAATCACATGTGCATTGAAGTTGCGTGCCATTCCTCACTAAGTTTATGGAAACAAAAAGCAATGTACTACTTGCTGTCCCTTGCCTCAGCCCCGCTCTAGGTTTTCCACAGAGAAGAGCTCTGTTCTAGAAGAGCCATTTTCTGGTGAACAAGGTCACCAACTCAGAGGGAAATGGCAGAGCAGGGTCCCAGGTGACAGCCCTGGTTATCAGCCAGGCAGTCCCTCTCCTTCACTTCCACAAACCCCTCATCCCCATAACTAGTCTGTCTCTTTCTTTCCTTTTGTTGAGAAACAGAAACACTTCCAAAACCATGAAGCGCTATTCAAAATGTAAAACTCTTCCAAATCTCAAAGTAACTGGAAGGTTTTAACACACCTCCTCCATTCTCTCCTGAGCTTTTGTTCTGCTATAGTGATATAGCTGAGGATAAATACACAAAATCAGGGGTGCTCCAAACGATAGTGAGAATGTACACAGGTATAAACCACAGAGACAAACAAACCTGGCAATAGAAATTCTTCAGGAGGCACCAAAAAGACAATTAAAAACTCTGAGACCTCTGGAAATAAATTTTTTGCAACAGTCAGGTATTGCAAAAACCCTTAAAAACAACAGATTACATATAGACTCAAATTCTCACTGAGAAGTGCAGCCCAATACATGCCAACAAGGAGAAACGTGGGGATTTATAACTCCGTGCTGAAGTACCTCCCCATTAGCCTCAGAGAGAGCAAGAGTTCACCCCTTCCCCTGGGAGACAGGAACAGCTAAAAAATAACTTCACACAAGCCAAACAGCCTTCAGCTGGGAATCCCTACACAAGTCTACATGCCTGCAGGAGACCCGACCCAGCAACACCTGTGAGCTGAACATTGCTTGGCTGGTTCTCTGACCTGACCTGTACAACGAAAGTGTTCTTTTAAATTCAGAGGGAAACTATAATATGAGGTTATTTTATCTGACCTTTCAGCCACGAAGCACTGAAGATATGAAATAAGTGGATCTGGGAAAATAATTCATCAGTAGCGAAGTGTTAGTTGAATTTTTACTCTTTGGGGATTTGTGGTTTTTCAGCAATTTTTTCCAAAATGAAAGCTGAATTACAACAAAATGATATGCCTCAGATAAGGGGCAGTGAATCCAAAGCAAAGATATTTCCTGCAATAAAGCATTTATTTTGCAATAAAACATTGCAACCAGAAAGGAAACATGTCGGTGGCAGCGCGTGTGCTGGGTCTGCAGGACGCCTCTGGAGATTTTCCCATGAATGTATACTCACAAAAGCTGTATCCAGCCAAGTGTGACAAAACTTAATATCATATGTTACAACAAGAATAATACCACAAATAAACACCCAGTGCTGCAGTTGTGAGCTTGGGAAAACTCGCACTGATGAAATCTCCTACTGACTTTATCTTGACCACATTGGCTGATACCTCCCTAACAGGTCAAGAGATCAAGCTGAGTAGAAAGCCACCAGCAAAAAGCAACTACCTTCCTGCTGACAGCAGAACCTCTGCCTTGGATGATCTCTAGCTGTTTGCACACATACTGGGGAGCCCAAGGAGCTTCTATTCCCTTAGCAACCAATATTGGCACCTGTGATATTTGTTTTCAGCGACTGACACCAAGAGTTTGAACTTGCATCTGTTTTACTGAATTATGGTAAAACAGTATTAGTAACTGCAAAAAGCAGCTCTCATTTGGACAATGCCATCCAGATCATTTGCAGCTTGTGCTGCCCGTAATTGCATTTCACATCCCACCCAGAAAATACAGAAAGCTGCACAGCAGAGCATGACAAGTCTTATGCAGGCTGGGTCTTGACAGCGTGACCTATTCCCAGCTATAAAACTTGCTTATGCAGAAGTTTTCCTAATGTCTTTTATAGTTCGTTGGTGAAGGATTGTCCACGTGGTGCCTTATCACAAACTGTGGAATGAGTCCAGGAGATGGCAACAACATGAACTGCTGTGGGGGATAACAAGGACTCTGTTATGACTGGGAACGTTTGCAGTACTATAAATAACTCTATCAATATTGTGATAATGGCACTTTAAAGAGGTCTATTTTACAAGTGTTGAATGTAAGAGAGACCACAGCTGTGCTCATTAATTCTGAAGTAGGCTCCTCTCTACGTACAATTTGCAGGTGTAACAATAGGAGTGTTGACTCAGTGCAGGTCTAGCTAGTGTTTGGATTAAAAAAAAGGTCACAGTAGCATGATTAGTTCTTAACGAGTCTTTATTGTGTTTGGCAGAGGGAAAGCAAATGATGATAGTTTAATTGAAAACAATAAAAGTAAAATGGAACTTTGTTACAGAATTTAGCTATACGTAAATAGCTTCTCCCCCCCAAAGAGCAAGTACCGTAATTGACAGCAGTAGATCTTTTGATAATTAATTGCAGTAAATTATCACTTGGCACAAAGAAGGCATAATTCTAATTAATTTGCAACCTTTCCAGCATAACACTGAATTGAAAATGGCACTGCTGTAATTTTTTTGAAGCTAATATAGAACTGGAGTACAAACAACATTGTGATGCTTTCTTGTGTTTTCCTTGTTTGGAGTTGAACCAGCGTGATTTGGTCCTCTCCACACAATTGCTGTGCCACACGGAGATGACCCAAATGGGCAGGAGTTTCCTACACAGTGAGGATTAATCTGCCACAGCATGGGATAATATAATTGCATACAGAGATCCAGGCAGAGAGCGGGTTCAGCTGGGGCTTGTCTGGGACATCAGTGCATTGATTTGAGGACAGTCAAGGCTGTACAGGGTCCCTTTCATTGTCCTTTAAATCTAGACTTGATTCAAAATGAAGGTATGTGGGAAAGTGGACAGTCCAGACTGTTTAGGCAGAGCTAAGAACTACGGTGTCTCTCAGATCCATCAGCCCTCCACCTTGTTAACTTACAAATGAATTTCCTCTACCTCTAGGAACACAATTCCACTTTGGCAACTGCAGGGCAGAGCTCTATGGCAGGTCCTTCTGAGGAGGTGTGATGGAAGGAGATCTGTGGAGGCAGCCAGCTCGCAGCACGGGCAGCTTTTAACTCCAGGCACTGCCTGCATGCAGTGGCCAACAAATCCATCTTAAGCAGGATGCTCTGTAAATGCTTATGGATGAAGTGCTGTTCCTCTCTTATCATAACCACGCTTCATGGTGAAGCTCCCCAGCTAATGATTTGTTAATGGAATTAAGATCTGGGCCCCAACCTGTGACTTTGCACACAGCCCACAAATCTTCTGTGCCTCAAAACTTCTCCTTGTCCCTGGGAGATAATATTTACCTCCTGCACATCAGTGTTGTGAGAATAAATTAACTTTGGGAGAGTATGTTGAGCTCCTTGGAAAACAGTTACTAAATAAGTGCAAGTATTATCATACATTAAATCAGATCAGCTATTAAAAACAAGAACAAGTCCTCAGATCTGTAGCCCTTGCTACATCAGTTTCTCCCTCCTTTGCTGATTACTGTTAGCCTTGATAATAATGAACTCAAAGACGATATTAGCAGCCTAACCTATACTATGATTTAATCTTGATTGCCACAGATCAAGGTTTGATTTAATTGCTCTAGAATTAATTAGGAAGAGAAACAAGTTATAAAAAAGAATTTTCGCTCTAAATAAAGAAACTGTTTACATTCAACTGGAGTTCGTGTTGGAACAAATCATTAAGCTATAAAAGATTACATCTGGGCTAGAATTAAAGTCAAGCCGATTCATTAACCCAAATGGTAGCCCAGAGATTACTAACATGGTATTTCTACTTTGGTGATCAAAGGATCAAGGATACATGACCAGATGACCCTAATTGAAGCAATCTCCACTGAATTTTGTAAATGAACTTGAAAGTACTCAGAAGATACTCAATGTGTCAATGCGGAGAATATATTTATCCTGGTATCCTTAGTTTATACATAAGGAAAAGGAAAAAAAAGATAATGGCAATGTGGCAATCCCCTTATGCAGCACATAAAGCAAGAATATTTTTCTTGAGTTATGGAGGAACCTTATCCAAATTGTTTATAGTTGTCTGTTAGAGCTTTTGAAATAAAGGGAATTTACAGTCAAAAACTTTGTTGCTATTGCCCTGTCAATGACCTCATCACACCTGACCTATAGGGAGTATCTTCTGCTGGGTTAGCCCATAAATCAGCGTGCAGGCAAGGCCTTTTCCTCAAAAAGCTGAATTAGGTATGATAGTTTTATTGTGTGAGCTACTGTTCACTAGGGACTGAGTAGAATCTGCTGCCCATATTTCACTCCCGAGTGCAGGATGGATGAACTCCAGCCTTGGTCCCAATGGTGAAAGGCCAAGTCTGTGCCTCGCTGAACCCCTGAACCGACAGACTCTCGACTTGGCATCAGGGAGAGCTGCAGATACTTTGTCAAGGTAAGATTCGGAAATATAAGCTCAGTTTGTGTTTCAAGTTTTAAATGAGAAAAATACACTTAAATGCTGGAAAATAGTAGGGGTATGACTTCTTTTGAACGCCTGGTATAGACATTAGTGAAATCCTACATCCCTCTGTGGAAAATCAAGAGTCACTGAGCATAAGAACTTCCTGAAGAGAGAGACTGTGATTCTTGTTATAAAAGGGCATGAATTGGATGTGATAACTAGCGATGGACAAACTTCAGAAGGTTCAGGGCTTGTGCTTAGTTTGGATAACCATTCGTGAGCTTTGATGCACATCCAAAGCTTATCTGGACCTTCTGGGCCTGTAAATATTGGGATGGAAATCTTGCAAGAACAGGCTCTCTCAAGAGGTTTTTCTTTTTTTGGTATTTTGGGCAAGTATTTTCTTGTCACGCTGGAGATACAACAAAAATAGTAATGATAAGACAAGACCTGTTCTTTAAGAGTACTTCATCAAGTCTAAATCAAGAATAAATGTAGCAGCTTCTTATAAAATGCTTTCCACATCTCTAAACCCTTTTGTGTTTAAGAGGGGCAGACTTTTAAAGTAAATGGGGATAAATATGTCCCAGTACCTTCTGAAGTTTAACTGTGCTCAGCCCTTTTGAGTTAGGTTCTTTTGTCATTTTATCTATTTTGGTACAATTGCTTCTATGTATAACATACACAAAAGTACTGCACAGATTTTTGGATCAATGAGATGCAGATCAAGGTAGGAGGAATACTGGCATCTTCTAAAATGTCATTTATGTGTAGGACCATTGAATAAAGTAAACCCCAACTTCCAAAGGCCAGGCTTTCCATGAAACCTCACGTTTGAGGAAGTTGTGTGTGTGTGCGTGTGTACCATGTGAATTTTCCTAGTTCTCCATAGGCATGAAGTAGATTATAGCTGCAGAAACTATTCCAGATTGTTTTGTAGAGGAGTTTTTTTTGGTTTATCCACTGTAAAATACACAGAGTAAAATTTCTTTGAATCATAAGGAGTGAGCTCCTGGAGCTTGTAGAGGGCTATGACTTCTTTCCCAGGCTGAAGCAACAGGCAGTGGGTACTCTTCTGAGAACTGTTTCCAGGACTGGCTGGAGATGAATCAGTAGATTCAGTAAATTTGTATTTGGAAATGTGACTAAACTCCTGAATCCAGGAGTGAGCTTCCTATATATTTGTTTTACCACTAGCAAACAAACAGTTAAAGTACACATGATTCCTGAAGCACCAGCTGAGGCAGTGGAGAGCTTCCTGTGACTGAGTAACCTGGGAAGACACCTAAACCTGAGGGCCACAGCATGGGACAGCATCTGCCCCTCCTCAGCACCTGGTGCTCACACTGTGCACAGAACCTGCTTTTTAAAACCTTGCATTGTTTCAGAGAAAGTTCAGGAAAACAGAACTGTTCATTAAAAGCCCACCACTGTTTCAGGTACAGGTGTTATTTGCAGGGTTGTAGGGTAAGGGGTGGGAAAGAGTAAAACCACTAATGCTTTGAATATGGTTGCACAGTCTGGTGGGAGAGGCTGGAATAGAAGTTACCCCATCACAGTGGTTGGTGGAGAAAAATTGAGTTCCTCCAGGAAGGACTTGCAGGGGCAGATGCCTCAGCTGCAGTGCTGCTACTCCTTTTCCTAAGGACCAGTATGAAATAATAATGGGGAGAGGTGAAAGTTGAAGGGCTTAAAAATACCAGTTGACCTGCCTGCCAGCTTCTTTGGGTCCTAAGTGTCAAGAGCATTTTAAGTGAGTCATAGCAGCACATGGCAACTAGCATGGAACAAGACCTGAGGAGGGACTTCCTTTGAAAAATCATCTGATCAGGGCCAAACTGACTTCTTTTTCACTTTTCACTCGTGTCTTTTATGGGTTGGGCTTTGAGGAGCTCTGAGGAGGACCCCAGCAGGGGGGGTTCACTGCAGAGCAGAAGCTCAGAGCTGGTCTGTAAGATCAGGATTTGTGGTTCCTCGGTGCTGGGAAAGGGGCCAAAGCCCTTTGGAACGCATGGCTGACAACTCTATACGTGTAGCCCAACATTATCCCTAAATGGACACGGTATCACTTAACCATTGGTTACTTATTCTAAATGTTTGTTGAGAAGTTGTAACCTGCTATTTCCATCTACCTCACATGCTGAAGTCGTTGCTGCCTGCGTGTCTGAGCCAGCAGAGCTGGCTGTGTTCCTCTCCCATGGCAGCCAAGGGCCTAATCCAGCTCCAAGTCCATGGGAGTGTCTCTGTTGACTCCAGCGGAGGCTGGCTGGGATTTTGGGGAGCAGCACACTGGACTCTCCCACTGAGCACTGCAACTCCTTTGTGCTGAGGGAGATGCTGTGCACCCAGGGAGCACAGTTTGGCCCCTTTGTAGTAGCAACACCTAAACATGGGATGGCAAGTAAATAAGAACATATGAACCCAGCCAACGCGCACAGCAAAAATTACCATCCGTGTTCAGGAAGCAACAAATCAGGTCTCACGTCGTTGTCAGAACTATTTAAATTGTCATTGGCCATGTCACCCTTTCTTTTTTTAGCTGCTCAGTAAGCCACGTTTTGGCATCTTTGTACTCGGATATATATTTTATCTTCTGTAGTGCACATGAAATCTAACATGTTAATAACTTAGGGAATAAATTTGCATCCAACACTCCATTATTTTTATCTTGTTTTTCTCCTTAACCGAGTCACAAAGAGTCTACACTTCAATCTCCAAATATTCCAGAACGGTACAGCAGAATTAGGCAAATTAATTGCATATTGGCATAACAGAACTAAGAATAGAGATCTCTACAGAGCTTTGCTAAAGGAGACTTTTCTGCAGATGGAAAAACTTAGACACAGTTAAAGTTAGTCCTGTAAAAACCCCCACAAGATGAAAACAAGCAGTCTCAGTGTCTGTTCATGCAATCAGGCTGGGTTCCTTGTTGTTTTTTCCCCAGTGTTGGCTTTTGGCTGCCCCAAAGTTGTCAGGGCACTGATTAGACCCTGGAACTGGTGAAGAGGTGAGAAGATAAACCTTGCGGGGTTTCAGGCATTCAAGGGATAAGACTGGCTGAGATACTTAAATACTACATATAACCAACATACAGCTGAGGCCTGTAGTGGGATCAAGGTATCAGCTCATCACTGGGAAGGCTTCAGCTTTCTGCCATCCAAGAACAGACACAGAGCAGAAGACCACCCTTGTCCTCACAATCCCCCAGTCCAAGACAGGTCAGTGAGAACAAACAAGATGAACTGAGCTAAACCAACACATAAGATTTGTTAATGGAGAGTTTTTAGGTTTGCATGAGTGGGTCTGTTCCTGATTTTGTCTTCCCCTGAGACAGCCCTCTCTTTTCATTTGCCCTCAGAGAGCAGAGACAGTAAATGGGGTGAGCTCCTCGCTGCCAATCTCAACTTCTGTGCTAAATTATGCTTCCCTGTTTTCGGTACTAAATGGGCAGTCTGATTGAAATTCATGTCTCCGTGATTTTTCTCACCTGTCAGACATGCTGGAGTTCAAAGGAATGGGTAACGTACCCACCAACTAACAAAGGGCACCCAGTGAGGGCTCTCATATTTCTTAAAAACTAATCCTATTGGTAATCATACAGACAGCAGAGTCAGTGGGACACAGAAAATCATCTCCCCTCTACAAGAAACAGATCTGTAGAGGTGCTACCTGTGAGGAGGAGGATGGGTCAGTCCTAGTGCCTCTTCAGTTTGGGGCCTCTTGGAGAGCTGTGCTAGGGTTTTGTGAGGTGGGCGTCACACCACCACATCTCCCACCAGCCACTGACAGCTGCAAAATGCTGGCTGGATCTTTCAAAAGCAAGCCAGTGTACAGCTGGGCAGTATTCCTTACATTTTTCTCAAAAAAAAAAAAATCTGAAGTATCTTGGGAGAGGAATCTGTGTGTTATGCAGGGTCTGCTCTGCCTGCCCTCGGAGAGCCACCTTCCTCACTCAGTTCCCCTGTCCCGGCAGGGCTGGGGCTGCTCTGTTGGTCGGTGCTCATGGGACTATCGCTGCTCCTGTCAAAATGTGAAGCTGGGCAAAGAACCTTTCTCCTTGCCTTGGAAAAACCAGTGGATGGCTCATCTCAACCAGGTGTCTGGTGCATTCTTTATTTCCCAAGGCATGGTGTTTCCAGGTGTGATAACTGATCAACCCATTTCCTGAAGGCAGATGAGAGTTTGGAGTGTTAGTAATGCAGAAAGTCCAGACTCAGAGTTTTACAGCTGCAGACCCCAGGATTTTATATGATGTTAGTAACACAGTTTGAGAGAAATCCACAGCTGAGAGAAACAGGAGGCTTTTCTGTCTCTAAAGTGAGGTGTGTACCAAATACACAGTCACAGAAGCAGGTTTAGTATGTGAGTTGTATGTTCTCAAATACTCAGCATTTATTTTTAGTCAACTTTTGAAAACTTGAGTAAATCTTTTATGAGGATTTTGCTAGCTGGCTTCTAAAGCTATTGGGGAAGATGTGCAGAGTGCTAAAGGACAGATGAGTACAAGCTGCCCAAGAGCTCTACAAAGAAGCTCCTTTTAAAATTGAAGCAAAGCAATGTTTTAAGGTATCTTAATCAGAAATCTTTAAAAGGATCATGTGTGTTGTGAGGAACTTGAAAAATCAAGCCATATATTTTAGTAACTGCAGGAGCTAAAAGCCTAACATCCTTGGCCTTCGTTATGGCTCTCTGATGAGTCAATGTATTCAATCTCTAGTCAAAAGGTCACTCAACAGAGTTCTAAAACTTGTGTAATTCTTTTTTTTTTTTTTTTTGGATACAGATGGAATACTACCATAACTGTTACTCTGCTCTTCTGAATAGCATCAATTGTAGTGCTGTAACAATCTGTGGGGGATGAGTTTTTGCAGCTGGTTGCCTGGTCTGAGCTCCTTGGAGCCGCAGCCCTGCAGCAGAGCCAAGTCCAGGCTCCGCCACTGGTGGAGGAAGAGCTCCAGACTGAGCCACCAGAGATGGTGCAACTCGGCGTGAAAGACAGTAATGGGTATCTGCAGACAAGGTGTAGGTGTCAAAAATGAGAATTAAAGTAAAACAGCACCTGTTCCAAACTGAAAGGTTCAGCTGGAGAAGGTGAGATAATGCCGGGTGATTGCACTGTACCCCAAGGGAGTGATCCTGTGTTGGGCAAGAAGAATTCCTCCCTGGAAGTGCCCCACTCTTCCTTGACTGCCAAGGCAGCCTTGTAGCTGTTCCAGAGTAGACATACAGTTGTTAGGCAGTAAAAAGCAACTGAAGTGAAGCCACCCTTCATGCTCAGATGTGGGATGTGCTGTTTTCTGTAGGTATGGTATATACATTTGATGCCAGGACCTTTACAGAGATCTAAAAATTAAGTTAAAGCACAGACCAGTAATTGAAAGGATCACAACTCCTAGGATCTGGATGCTGTCTCTCTCACACTTTTGTCCTGTGAACCTTGGAAAATCCCCCTAGGCAGGATTTTAGGGATGTTTAGGTGTGAAGTGCTATTGGTGTCAAGTGATTCATCCAGCTTGCAATCAATCATTTAGACACCTCAGCACCGATGGGATTGTTGCCCTTAAATCTGTCTCTGTTTCCGTATTCTCAACACAGGGATAGCACCTACCTGCCAGGCAGGATTACCGTCCCCAGTGCTGTGAGATCTTTGGGTGGCTGGTGCTGCCGGTGAAAAGTGCAAGCTCGTCATGAATTTCAGATTGTCTTGCACATGGTGCGCTGCAGACAGCACAGCCCCCGGGCCCTGCGGCGCTGAGCACCACCACAACTGACCTCAGATTTGGTGACAAAATTCGTAGCACCAACTGATCTGTGAGATCAGCTGCTCCCTTCCTCCTGGCTTCCTACTGACTTCTGCTGCGCGGCTCGGGGGCCTGATAGAAAAGCAGCACCGAGGTAGAAAGGACTTACTCTGGTCTCTGTTGCACCAGCACCAAAACATGTGCTCTATTCCTTAAAATGCAGCTTCAGGAGAGAAAAACAGCCAGTTTTCCCCGTGTTGCTGGAGCCTGGCTGGAGCACTGCACAGGAGCAGGCAGGCGGATGCGAGCGGGAGATGCTCGAGCCTCCCAGTCAGTTGCCCATCTCTCCCAGTAGATGATGCTAAAGCGCGATTGTTCTCAGCAATTTTAAGGAAGTGAAAGATTTTATCGGGGGAAATCCGAGGTGGTAGGAAGGCTTCTGGGGCTCAGTGCTGCAGGGAAACATACTGCAAACATCCTGAAAAACCTGGGGACCAATTTGTTGCTGTCTCGTACTTATTAACAGGGTTAGAGCTTAGTTGGGTTTTCAGGCAGACCATGACATGCCTGTGTTTACATGTGTTTCTGCAGTCCTTGCAACTCAAGCACAATGCCAGCATCTTGCTGTCTTACCGTGCCATCAGAGAGCTCCTCACCTTCATTTCCCCACTGTAACCATACAGTATTTAAACTCTGTTCAGGGCAGCCAGACCCATTCGGGGTAAGTCATTTGGAATGAGATATTCAGCAGGAGTTGTAGCTTTCTGGTTATTTTTGAAATGTGCAGTGACATATATTAGTAGGAACAAAGCAGCCTTTTGCCTATAAATGCTGCCAAAGTTCAGATATGTTTAAGCTCCTGCCACTCTCTGGAGCCAGGAGAGGAAATGGTTCTGGAGTGGGAAGTGTAGGCTCAGATATACATTTCCCTGGAATTTAGGAAAATTAGAGGGAGTTTGGCCTTGTCTTTAGTTCCATTAGAACTTTTCTGAGGACTCCTAGGGCAGCCAATATAATTCACTCTGAAATGAAGTTTCAAAGTTCAAAGATTCATCTGGAAGTTATTAATAAAAACAATAAAAATATAAACTTAAACCTAGTTCTTTTAGTGAGAAAAATTGCCAGCATTTTTTCAATTGGATACTTTTTGTATTTCTATAGCTGAAAAGCCTTTTTTTTCCCTTTTAAGAAAAAAGACAAGTTATTAGTCTCTTTACAAGATTTTTGGGGTCTGCTGTAATGACACTTTTTGGTTCTCAGCATCCAGGCCATTAGTGACGTGCTTTAGGAAACATGCACAAGGTCCCTGTCCTCACAGACAATTTAGAACAAAGCATGTTTTGGGAAGAAGATGTACAGAAAGACAAAAGGATTTCTCTGGATGCCGTGTCTGGTATGTGGAGGGGCTCAGAGGGGAAGAACTTGATTCCTCATCAAGTGCCTGGTCTGCTGGACCATTATTGCTCCTATGTTAATACACTCATCAGTTATACACTAGGGCTGTAGGATAGGACACCTTCACCTGCCCCCATCCAACATTCCCGGAGGCAAACTTAACACATGTTGTCAGGGATGCAGCACTGATGATGCCTTGTCCCTTACTGATGTGCTTCCCTGGGTCAGAAGTATATCCCAGGACAGTCAAGAATGCACCAAAATATATGGACAGGCTTGTTTTCTTCAAAGCCCTTGGACTAGAATCAAATTGCCTGAAGGAAACTTTAAGAGCCCTTTAGTCTCTTTTAAGAAAAGAGTTTCTGCAAATATTACTGGGTTTGCAGTTTTCCTACCATTGACTGTATTGGGTTGCCTTGGATTCTCTGGAGATATTGTCTGTTCGTGTGCACTGTAAGGAGCCACTGCAGAGGCTATTTAGTAAGTGGAGATGTTTTGTGTCCCCTGCTCTCTGGAGATCATGCTTATCAAACTAGGCTTCTTCACCCACCTTGGAAAAAGGGTATCAATCGGAATGGGACAGATGGAAGTCTTACAAAGGTAACAAACAGAATGAACTCAGTTCTATGTGGACTTTTATGGTAATAGATGAGGCAGAGACCAAGCCAAGTGGCTGTGGAGCAGGAAGGTTTACTGACAGCAAACTGTAGGAGAGCTGGAAAACAGCCTGATGGGCCTTTGGATCAAATTCTGAACTAAATGAACAGTATTATCCTTTTGGACAGGCGGATAACACCAAAGTGTGCATGGGCAGAATGGACAGTGAGATTTGAAGAGAAACACCCGGAGAAAGATCAATAATTATATGAAGTGGCATTGAATGTGAAGCACAGCATGAGAAATCTGACACTATTGTGCTCTTTCCATCCTAACTCAGACAAAATATGAAATCTAGTATGTAAGAGCAAAATGAGATTTTTCTCTGTTTTCAGTGACCCTTAGAAGCTTTTACAAGAGGAGTTGTTACTAGAGGAGTTGTTACTTAAAAAAGGGTGGCAAGAGTTTACTTCACTTTGGACTTTTTCACTATTTGAAAGACTTGGAAAAGAAGGATAAGTATGTCTCATAAAAACTCTAAAGCAGCTAAAAGCAATTGCAGAATGAATTACTTCAGAGTTACATGCTCTTATTAGAGTAAGGTGCTATCCTTTTCAAAATGGCCAAAGAAAATAAAATGGGAACTTCCAAGCAATAATATTCTGACCTCACCAAATGCCTCTGTCTAATTTAGACTGCATTAGCAATTGTGTTCTTTACAAAATCTGTTGTAGGAGAGAAGGATTTATAGACAGCATTATGTCCTAAAGGGATTCATACAGTGAAATTATTAAATGCATTTAAAAATACAGAATTAGCACTTTTCAACCATAAATTCTCAAAGTTCTATTTTAAAAGGAGGACATTACCTAACTCCATATGAACTAAATAACTTTAAATCAAATGAGACAATTTATGTGTGAAAGATGTTTATACTTGAAATAAGAGCATCATTTAACATCTCTTTGCCTTTCTCTCATGCTGATTTATCTCCCAGATTTCTGGAGGTCACTCTTATTGGTAGAAGTCAGCATTTGTTGTGTTTTGCAATGCAAAAATTCTTTTCATTCCCTAACACTAGAACAATATTTCATTGAATTGCTCTGGTTTATTAGACTAGTTGCACAGATGTCCTCTCTTCCTGAGCCAGATGTACAGAGTGCTGCTTCCAGCTTAGCCCAAACTGGAACATGTTGACAGAATAACATAACTGAGACCAGACATATTGCATTTTACACTAAAGGTCATGCAAAAAGCACAGGCTGCATATAGCATAGGCTGTTTTACATAAACACACATTTGGTTCAGCTTTGGTATAGGGATTACTGAAAGAATGCTCGGGGAGGACAGGCTATGAAGCAGTTGGAAAGATCTGACAGTCATTGAATGAATTACCCCAAACTGGTACATCTCTCTCAGAACAAGTGTGAAAGGCTCTCAGCAAAAGGAGGCGAGAGAAAACTCTCAGAAACAGAAGCTACTTGGCAAGTTGAACAGGAGATTTCCTGAGGACTTTTCCAGTGCACTGGGATTGACTCAGCACTGTCCTTACTGTGCTGATACCTTTCACCAGCAAAAGAGGACTCACTGAAAGGAGAATAAGAAATCAAATTGCCCAGCAAGGAAGTTGTATGAATGCAGGCAAGGTCTGGGTGTTTCCAGTGGCTGCAGTATCTATTTGGAGCAGAGCTTGAGGGAAAAATACACGGATCCAGGTGTTAGAGATGTGAAAGGATTGTCTTGCAGAGCAGCTACAACTTCAAATGCTGAAATGTCACACTCACATGATCTGAAGAAGCAGACAAGGACCTGGAGCCTGATTAATTCACAGAATCATAGAATAGTTTGGGTTGGAAGGCACCTCAAAGACCATCCAGTTCCAACCCCCTGCCATGGGCAGGGACACCTTTCACTGTCCCAGGTTGCTCCAACCCCCGTCCAATCTGGCCTTGGACACCTCCAGGGATGGAGCAGCCACAGCTTCTCTGCCCGACCTGTGCCAGGGCCTGCCCACCCTCACACTAAAACATTTCTTCCTCATATCCAATCTAAACCTGTTCTCCACCAGTTTGAAGCCATTCCCCCTTGTCCTGTCACTCCAGGCTCTTGTAAAAAGTCTTGCTCCATCTTTCTTGCCAGCTCCCTTCAGGTATCGGAAGGCCACAATTAGGTCGCCTCAAAGCCTTCTTGCCTCCTATTTGAGGATAAAGGTGCAAAGCCAGGCCAGGGCCAAAATTCCCAATATTTCTTTGCTAACCAGGTTGGTCTCAAGTGGTACAAATTTTGCATGGCACATGCCATGCTGCCCTCAATCCTGGTGACAGAGGAAGGGGAACAAAACCCTTCTGAATTTTGGAATTCACCTGTGACTTGCAGCAGGGTTGGGTCTTTTTATGCAGGAAACTTAACCCCTCTCAGTTTTCTGATCCGAAACACTGGCATAACCACTAACCTTTTAAGGAGGCTGTTCGGTTTAATTAGTAAGTGTTCATAAAGTCTTTGAATTAAAGACAGTACGGACTGTAAGTGCCAAGGATTACTGGTACTACAAACAAATGAACAACAGCAAATGACTACAAGCATGCTGCAAAGGAGGAATGTCATTAAGGAAAGAGGTCCCATCTCAAGCTGCCAAATACAAAGGAATGAGTCATTTATTTTCAGTATGAAAAACATTTCAGTGTTGTTCTTTAAGTGATTCTGCTTATGATCATTACTCCTTAGCTAACTGCTATAAATACTTTGAAGTGGTGACACGGTCTTCTATTCCCACCTAGAAATGCGGAAAAAGAGAGAGGAAAATAGAAAAATAAAAATAGCTGAAGAAGGCATGTCTGGTTTGCCACACGCTAAATTCAGTCATTTTTGTCTGATGCATAGTTTTGCCTTTTTTTTCCTGAAGACATCTGTGTGTGTGTTGGGGACTGAACCGTCCCATGCTTTGTCGTTACAGTCTGACCAAGATTTATGAGTTGATAACTGTCTAAATTCTGGATCACAAAGCATCGTTTTTGTTCTCTCCTGACCTTAGCTGTGACCTCTGGGACTGCAGGCAGAGAGATATGTGTGACTTGGGTACAGTCAGGCAGGGTAACGCAATCTGCTGGCACTGCTACAGCACAGCGTCACGTTTCTGTGACACAGAGTGCAGTAAATTGGCCCGGTAAGGAGTTGCAAAGACTACAAGAGGCGGTAGGAATTTCTGTCCCAAACGTTTTCAAGCAATGCCCCAGCTCCCTTGGATATGCTCAGTACATCCTGTGACAAATGAGCAGGTTATGAGTTAATTACCAGGTTAATTTCACACAATATTCTGACTATTTTTTTGCAGTAGTTGTGATTTGAAACAAAATCGTGAAAATTCTGGTACCTGAGGTTTTGGAGCAAAAGATGTGTGTGGATAAACATACCTGCCTATTTATTCCTTACAGTGACTTGTGCATTTGCTGTCAGTGTTCTGTATAATGAGGTGCACAGAACAGGCTGGTCTCTCCCACTTGTGCTCCTGTCCGGCTGTCAGACCACCCAGCCCTCCTGCCCCCCAAGGACTTCTCTCACTCACTGCCTCACCTAAAACAGCAGCTCTGTCTGGTCCTTGCATTAGAAATTTTTTAATATACAACAGAACTGTCAATTTTTCACTAACATAAGGTTATTGAGATATTTTAACCCCCTGAAAAAGACTCTTCTTCTTCCAAAGAAGTCAACAGAGCAACACTTGTTTCAAACTGGAGTAGCAGAGTGGCAAATTGGACTCAGCTCTCCAATAGCAATTGTCTCCATTCCCTCCCCTCCTGGAGGCAATGACAAACGGCAACCCAACCCTCTGGACGATGCTGCATGAATTGGCTGAGACAGGATTGTTAGGAGGAGATGGTTTTGCTGAGCACGCTAAGTGACAGGGCTGTTTAACTCACACAGTTTGACTCACCCAGTGGGCATCACTGGGAGAGCAAAGGAAATCCTTCCTGCTCTTTCAAAGACTGAGCCTGTGATCTTCCCTTTGGAAAAGAGGTGGCTGCACAAAGCAGGAACTGGGGGCTCACAGAAAGAGAGGAGGCAGAAAATAGAATTTCAGGGCTTGCTTTCTGATTAAGTCTGTTACTTGCTCCATATACGAGTTTGCTGATCAGTAAAATTGGAAAAAATACCCACTTTGACCACTGAGAGTTCTTAATTTGAATTCAGCGCTGTGTATTTGCTGCTGGACATTCACTGCAAAAGCCAGTGCCCTTTTCCTGGGATATGTGGCCTTTTACCTTGCTGATTCCAGTGGAAAGCTGACACAGGTTATTTGTGATGACTCTTTCCCAGGTGATGGTGGTTTAGAGAAGAGCAAGAAATGACTCAGGACTTTAAGGCGATTCTTGTCTCTGCTCATTTCAAAGCTGTAATTCTGGTCCTGTGTGGAAGTGACGGGGGAGAAGCCAAAGGCTCCACGGCAGAGAATGAGGCCCTTGCAGCACTGGAACCTTTCTGGCAGGTATGAGGTGGAGGTGATTGATGAGGTTAGTGTGGAATCTCTGCTCTGTCTCTACCAAACCCTTAGTGCATGTAAAGAAGAAAAATTCTGGTCTCCAGCTCTGTCACTCAAAGATTTCTTTGCAGAACTATGTTTCTTGCAAAATAATTATAACTGCAAATTAGGAATGGGGGTGTTCAGCACCTCCTTACATCTCTCTCGTATGCATCTAAAATAAAATAAGCGTTGCAAAACTATTGTAACCTTCTGCTATAGGTTCAAGTCAGACATGAAACTGCGACACTGGTTTAGTTAGGAGCAAACACTGTGTATGTTGGATTTACTGCCTGTTTCTAATCCCAGCAAATTTATTTTCTGCACTAAACAGTTCAGTGTATTTGTAGAAACTTTAAATGTATAACTCAAATGAAGCACAGCTGATTTTAGTCACACCAGGCTTCCACAGAACAGCCTTTGGCCCTGTGGAGTGTCATGCCCTCAGCTCCCAGTGGTGATGCTGGTCCTGAGAGAAGAGGACTTTCAGGAGTGACACCTGCACAAATCAATGGATGTTTTTCCATTGCCCTCTACGGATAAGTTTGGTTCAGTGTTTCTCAGGGATTGCTGTGCAGGTTGTAAGAGGACAAGAGCAGAAGCAAAAAAGCCAAAGTTCATTGAATTTGGTGAATCATGGTTATGTTTGCCAGTGACAGGATTCATCTTTTCTCAAAAATGTTGCTGCTGTGAGGCCCTTTAATTGCAGATGGGTATCCAGGGATAGGCAGAGCCTGATGTACCGAGCTTCCCTTCCCATAGGGGCTGTAATTTCTTTCTGGAGAAATTACCTTCCAGAATTCAGTGGGCTTGGCTCTTATTTAAAGTGGTTTTGTAACAGCCTTTTTAAAAGACTGGTTCTCAAAGCACTAAAATCTCATTTTGAGTTTTCAGCTAAGTTATAAAAATGAGAGGTTGAAATCACTGCAGCAAATTCTTTCCTAAAAGAGTGAGTGTTTGAGTCATTCTGAGTAATATCCACATTATGGATGGCCCAAATCTATAATGCCTGGGTGAAGAGCAGATCAGAGCCTAACTGAGATCTTGAGATACCATTTAAACATATATAACATTCATGATCTTCACTTTTCTAATGACTAGAGTCTTCAGCAAGGAAAGAAAGAAGTATTGAATGGAATATATTACTGTCAGGGTATATTTTACTACCTGAAGTATTTTATTGACTGCTTCAAGGGAATCAATGCCTTAAATAAGCATAACTGCATTAGGAAAAAAGAGAGATTGTTATATGCATTCCTGTGTTTTAAGTTCCTGCTGTATGTTTTATGTTACATGCAACTTGTTGAGCTGGTTAGGGTTTAGGAAATGCTTGAGAAAGGAAATAATCTTGACATTTGCAATTTATTTGTAAAGCAGATGCAGAAACTGAAGGTAAAAAAAAGATTTGTCTAAGTATATGATGGCGTAAAAATCGGAATAAAATGCTAAATAAATCATAGGGACATATACAGAAAATAAATGCATTAAAACCAATTTGAAATTGTGAAGAATAATTCAAAAGAAGAAACCAAATGCAAGATGAGGCAACAGAATATACAGCATGGACATGGGCTTTAAGTGGAGTCAGGATGGTTACATGTATCTGTACTTCACCGCAGAATTCACCAGGACAGGGATATTATCCCAAACCTTTTGCAGAGCTTTAAGCAGGGTCCGAAGGGATTATGCTCTACTTGTTTTAGAAACCACACAGGTACCTACTGATGCTCCAAGTATGTATTTATGTTCTGACTTCATTACTGTGAGTTGATACATCTAGGACCTACTTCTTTCAAACCATCACATAATTGGAATTTTCCCTTCAGCTCCTGATACAATTGCTGATAATAAATTGCTTCACCTCTTGATAAAATTCGTGACATCCTTAGCCCAGCACTGAGGCATCTTAGTGTAGATGTGCACGTTTTAAAGACTTCTGGGTCATCATATGGTCAGCAATGTATTTCATCCTGTGGTTAATCCCTCGGATGCCATGCTATGCTTGCCTTGAGGCTTGTTTCAAGGTCTTGATTAACGCCACCAGTCCATGCCTAGTTAAGCTGGCAGGAGCCTGTTCTGTAACCAAAATGGGTTTCCTGTCCCCCCCGTGCTCTCCAGATGGTTATTTGCGCTCCCTCCCCCTGTGTCAGCACAGGTGTTTCTGTGACCATGCAGGGAGAGATCAGAAAACTGATCTCAGTGAAAACTGACCTGGTTTAAAGAAGAAATGCCTGGTTTTCTGACAGGCCATTTCCCTGGCTGGGTTCACTGAAAATCTGTGAGGGGGAATGATGGTGAAGCAGGAGCAGAGTGGGCAGCCGGGGTTGGGAGGAGGAGGAGGAGGCTCCTCCTTTGCTGGGGAAGTGTGGGGAAATGCATGAAAATACTTAAGCAGTATCCAGGTATCTGTATCCAGTTGGATCATGGGCCTCCTTACTGACCTACATGAGAACATTCACCCACCACCAAGCTGCTGAAGAAGCAGCTCCCGCTGCCAATATCGGCCATATGAGCAAGTCCCTGTGGGATTTACAGCCGCTGCCTGGTAGAAATTGCCTGTGCATATGCTCTACCCTCATGATGAGGGAATTCCTTATAGATGAAATCAACCAAAACTCTGCCTCTATATATGTTGTCATTTTAGACCTTTAAAATCTGAAAAGTTGTTCTCCTCGGTGAGGTTCTAGGCTGCAATGATATGTTGCCTGTTATGTTAGGAACAACTTGGTGCTTCCACACTGAAATCCTAAACTCAGAGGCTCCTGTAGACACTACAGTCCCCTTTCACTCCCCTTAGCTTAGGACTAATTGGTTTATTCCCTAAAGGCTCGATTCAGCCCATCAGAAAAGCTCATCAAGTTTGAGAAGGGGATGAATTTGAATTTTTCCGTGGCCCCAGCTTGCTTACAGATCCCATTTATTCATAAGCGTGAATGATGTTCCACCTTACATCACCTGAGGTGTTCACCACAAGACCACAGCTGTGTCCCTCTTCCTTACATGACAAAAACACGTCTCCCCATGTGATGGGATCACATAGAGAAGCAGGATTGTACAGCCAGGGCTGACTACATTTTCTGTCATGTGACTCATTACAAGGCAGCAAGTCACCTGACCAAAGTTTTGTCACTCATTCAAAAGGAAAACTGTCACACTGTGCTGGGTACGAGCATTTTGGCCAGATGAGAGCTACACTTTTGGTCACCGTAAGGAACAGCTCTGAGTTGTGGCTTCTCTGTGTGGGTGTGGCTCCTACATGTCCTTGTTGTGGTTTGTTACCTAAGTTAGGCTTCAGCAGGTTTTGTCTATGAGATGGCATTTACCCTCACATGGCTTAGCACAAGGCTTTAGAAAATGGGATTAAGTTTGGGGCAGGAAGAAGGGTTTCCCACATATGGAATGGTACCAAAGCTATTCAGAGGACTGGCATTCCTGTTGAAAGGAAAGGAGATGAACTCAATTCAAATAACTGGGTTGATGATTTGCATTTTAACTGGGTCCTATCCTATCTCTAACAGCAAGATCTGTATCTTGACCTGAAGGGTGCCTAGTAAGGTTTTAAAGACTAATTTGATTAGTTAAAATCCCTGTCATAGAACACAGTTTTGTACACCAAATAGCAACAAGGCTTTTAAGTGTTTTTAAGCTTTGTTCCCTGACATCAGGGATCAATATTTCTTAAACACCACACAAAGATGGTAAAGGAGAGACTGATGTATATTTTTTGGACTCAGGTGTGCTCCAAAATACCCTTCTGGTCCCCTTTAGCCTTGGTTGTACATAAGTCCAGAATGACATAAGCTTCTGATGTAGAGGCTGCTGCTACCCTTGGCAGCACAGCTCCCTGCCCGTGGCACAGAGGACATTCCCTGCGCTCCTGCTGAGCGGGAAGGAGGCACAACCAGCGCCGTGTCCTCCGTGCAGGGCTCTGTGCTCTCCCTGCACTCATTCTGCCACACGGAGATGCATTGCTGGTGCCTGGAAATGATGCTGGTGGGGAAGGTGGTGGAGCCAGAACACAGCCCACTTGTCTTCTCACCAATTAATGTGAGATGGTCTGATTAGGTGTCTAACAGAGACCTCTGTGTACGTATTCCCTAACAGAGTGTCTGAAATACACTGTCAGGACTTCACCCCCACTTCCAGGATGCTATACTTAAGTCTTACGTTTCTTGTCTTAAAACAAGAGAAACTGCGACAGGGAAAGAAGGTAAAGCAACAAAAAATATAGAAGTATATCATAGGACAGAACAAGCAGACCTTAACAAGGATTGAGGGAAAAATGAAACTCTTTAAAGTCTTTGAATGAACTTTTACAGAAGAGAGTAAAGGCAAAATCAATCATATAGACTACAATAACTAGCTTAATTTACAAGTTTTTTTGGAAGATTTTTTTCTTTTGCTCAAACAGCTATTTTGGAATTCAAATTCTATTTCTGCTCTTGTGTTTTACCTGCGTTTGAGGTAAAGCGTGAAATTTCCTCTAAATGCCACCCCGTAGTAGTTCATCCTTAGGATATTGTTTTAAACATAATTGAATTGCTGGGGTACATTAAACATTGCAGAGTTTTAAGCAGGGGAAATAATTTAATGATGTGGTCTTTAAGACAGTTAATTAGCCTGGCATGTATGAAAGTGTAACAAGAACACCACCTACTGTAAAAGTGAATGTTCTACACTCCGGAGCACTAATTCCTGATAGCTTCACCCTGCATAGAAATCATTAACCCCTTTTTTGTCAAATGTTTTTAGGCAAAATTACTGAGTTCGGAGTCGGTGATTGTAGCTCTTGCCTACAGTAGCCAGAGGGAAAACCTAAGAGGTAAAATAAATTGCAATCGGTTTAAACATCAGGAGCAATCCTTTCTGAAAAGATTATTCTGGGGTCTGATACAAGTCATTTTCATAATGATGATGGATTTTTTAGCTCGAAATAGTAAGGATTTAAATAAAATTTCTGGTGATGTCAGCATGGCTTTTAGAAAATTGCTTGTGGTGACCCTGCTGCAGTGTTCCCGTGTTCCTGGCTTGATTTATCCACCATAGGATGGGCTGTGAGAACATCCAGCACTTGCTCTGTCCCCTCAGCAGGAGGTGACGTAGGTCACAGTGCGGGGAAATGTCCATGTGCCCCCATAGCTCTTGAGCTCTGTATTTTTGAGAGCAGCCAGTGGGATCTGTGTCTCCTGTGCAGCCTGAAGCGATGGGGAGCTGAGTCCCACTGAGCTCCTCAGGGTCTGGGAGCTCTCAGTTCACAGAGAACTGCTGGCACTTTGCAGGACTTGCCCACTTGATGTTTGGCTCAAAGCAAGGCAGGACAGAGGCTTCCCAAAATGGGCTGCAGGCTTGGACCACCCGGAGTCTTCAAAACGCTATCGCCAGCTTTTATCAGAACTCACACAAAGCGTGGTGTATCTTCATCTTTTAAGCTTTGGCTCTTTATCTTGCAGTAGCAAAGCCATGATATTTAGTGGCTGTAATAACACTCCAGGTTTGAAATCCCCAGTCCGCAGGGATCTTTTGCCCCTCACATGAAAGCCACTCACAACTAGTTATAAAGGACCACAGAGCTTCTGATTTTCCATATTGCTGGGACAGTTGTGAGACAATTCAATGAGACTATAACGCCTTCTGCTAAAAGGATCAAAAAAGGAAAGAGAAATCTGGTGGGGAGAAACAGTGAGGGAATTCTTCAGGGAACAAAGCATAGTGCTGGCCCTGTTGAAGGCAGTAGAGATGTTTCTCTTACTTCCAATAGCTCCCGATTTCACTCAAAGTCACTTTCTGCTTTTATGTCTGCAGCTGAAAGTGTCGAGCACAGCAGAATTTTCCCTTCCAGTCAGAGAGCAGATTTTGTGTTTTGCAAGCGACGCTGAGCACTGGCAGGGACGGGAGCATTCCTGATTAAACAAACTCCCTAATAGACCAAGTCTTGCGCTGCTAAACTCGCATGCATTATTGCGCAGGAGGCCGAGCATATTTCAGCCACAATGATGGAGTGGGCAGCACTCTGTCAGATCAATTATGTACAAGGCCCATCTTCTCTATGATTCCCTCGATTTTTTCTCCTGACAGTTCACCTTGTGCCCAACCTTCTGTTCTCACAGAGAAAAACCTGCAGACAATAGAAAACCTAAGGCTGTTTTTCCTCGCCACTAAACGGTATAAAGTAACTCTTTCCTGTCAGGTTCCTTGTGACTTTTCACACAAATTTATCTTCCCCAGTTTAGGAGATTTATAGCCTCTCTTTCCTTCTTTTTTTCTTTTTTTTCTTTTTTTTTTGTTCTCTTTGGTAATGTCACAAAGATAGTGAGTGCACACCAGTGTGGTCCCTGTACATTAACAGCATTGCAGCTACTCCAGCGTGCTCCAGCTCCGGTGAGGAGCTGCTGTGCTCGGATACTGCCCATTTCCCATCCCAGGACAGGAGACCTGATCCGTGCTGGGCTCTGACCTATTGCATATCCTGCCCATGTAAATGGCACTGAGTTTGGGCTTTGGCAAATATTTTTTTCCGTGACAGAACACACCACTGCCCAGGGAATGCAAGTCCTAGCAGAGACTGTTCAGTTCCTAGTCAATTATCTGGTACAAGTGGCCTCAGCCATTTATAATCAGTTCTGCCCTGCAGTACTTAAAGAATGAACTTGAACTTACTAAGTGAGGACCAGTATCTGTATATAGTGCCGGGAATAATTTGAAGCAGATTTCATGAGAGTGAGGTGCTGAGTAAAAATGAACTGAGTGATGTGAGCTGCAGCAACTCCAGAGAAGAGAATTGGACTGAACCTGGTGCCTCATCTTTCTCCACCCTCTAAGTCAAACTGTACAGCTGGGGCAGCAAAATGACCTTTGGTGGTGCCCAGGCTGAAGACTATCAGGAAAACACAGCAAAGAGAGAACAAATTGTTGAATGGCTCAGGCAAAGTTTCTTTTATTCCTTCTGTGTGGAAAGAGGAAATATTGGAGCACATGTTGAATTCCTGTGAACTCGGTTGCGTGCAAGCAAAACCAACACAAAGAACAATTAAGCAATCAAGCCCATTGTTATAGGCAGGGTTAGATTCCCCCTCTATCAGAAATAGAAGTAGTACCAAACTGAAACAAAGCTCGGACAGATGTGTGTGTACAAACACAAAGCAGAGCTGATGGCTATCAGGGACCTCCTGGAGCCCGTACAACACTCTGGTGGTGGGAAGCTTGGGACCCGTTCTCTGCCTTCGGTGGAACTGTCTGAGCCATCCCAGTGGATGAAGCTTCAAATGAAGAGTTTTGGCTTAACTAAAGAGTTCAAAACATCCAGTATTTGTGATGCAAGGGGGAGAGCCCCAGACCCCGCAGCACAGGAGAGGAGCTGCCCTGGAATTGGCACAGGGAACATTAAAGCCAGCCGGCTCAGTCGGGAGCGCGGGACCACAGCGTGAGCCCCGGGGAACGAGACTGCAGACATTGCTCAGCCAAGGATACAAACACGTTTTTTTGGTTCAGATTGATATCTTCCACAGATGCCTTGTCTTCCCAACAAACTGACTTCCTTTCCCAACCTCCCTCTCCTCTCATCAAAAGACTCTTGTCTTTTGATAGGGCAGAAATTAAGCTGTTTTTCTACCTGTGTCACTCGAACCTGGGGAGAATTCAAGGTCTTGATAACGTGGCTTTTCCACATAGTCTTTTTTTACTTCTCACCATTTTCCCTTTTACTTTGATCTGAAGGGTTCTGCTCTCACTTTCCAATCTCACTTGTCTGTCCCTCTGTAATGAGAATCCTGATAGCAGATATATTATGTGATATATTGTGTCAAGCAGTCACAACACTGTAGGATCACCACATTGTGGAATAAAGTCTACACATGGCAAGTGCAAGATTTATCCATGGAAAATCATTACATTCTTTGATTGAGAAATAATACTCTCCAACACAATCTTAGCATTTTTGCTCTCTAATACCCAAATTGATTGAAAAAAGATGGTACATGATAAAAATTCAAGCTTCAATAGCTAAGAAATATGCAGCAAAATGTTTTCAACTGTAGGTAACTGCTGTTATTTGATATAAAATGTTTTTTATAGCTAATTGCTCCTCCTATCAATGACTACATCAGAATCTTTCTAAAAAAGTGTCCTGGAATGAGCAAGGTTACATCTTTAAAGATACCTCATGTATCTTTAGCAACAAAGAACAATGAGCCTTTTCTCAGTGCAAAAGGTCAGCCCTTTATATGGTCTCTGATATTTAAGGTTTTAATTAGAGATCAACTATGCAATGACGGTGCCTGATGGTGTAGTGCTCTGTGTTGTTAAGGCTGACTGCAGACAACCCAAGTCCTTGAATCCTCTTACTTCCTACTTGGGAATCTTTCCAATAAATACTTAGAATTTTAGACCTGTAGGTGAACTTACAACCTCTAACCATGATTTGGATGAAGAACAGTGAAAAAACCAACCAGCTGGAAGCTGGTCCTGAAACAGAATGATGTTTACCTGAAAATTATCAGGCAGTGCTGCCCAACCTGGTAATTCCAGCTCCCACCAGTCCTGCCTTTCTGCTGGGTGCACTGTGGAAGAAAAGGGGCCCAATAACCTACATTACTAGTGAATATTTCAATCTGACAGCTCACTCTCTCTCTGACAGCAGTGCTGTGACAACACGTCTGGGTCAGATTCAACATGATTATGTAAGCCACCAACCAAACCCTTTTTTTGAATACATTAAAGGCTGCTTAAGTACAAAACCCACCCATGCAAATCTTAAAATGCAGGGAAATATTTGGCTAAGGAGAGCTTTGGACACCCCTTTGTGCCCACACGTTATAGCAAGTGATCACACCAAGAAACAGCCTCCACAAGAAACTCGTTTACATTTCCAGCATCCAAGAAGTCTAAAACATGCCCAAATTCCTCTGGCAAGAGGAACAAACCTTAACTCTGACCTCAGCTGGAAGCTGGCACCGCCAGCATTGGAAGGGGAAGCTCCGACTGCCAGTACCTCTTGGATGGAAGCGGGCAGAGGAGGGAAATCAGCTCTACAAAAAGGGCTGCCTGGAAAATGTGGGCGTTTTTTCAGGTCTACAGCATAATATACAACATTTCTTAAATCACCAGTTTGTATCCAGGACTGGAAATGCCATCTTAGGTTTTCGGAAAAGGGCTGGAAGTGGTAGGGCTCAAGGTGAGAGACCCCCCCTCCCTTCTGGCAGGGCTCTGGTAGGTTTTGGCCAGTGGTACCAGACAGATGGTTGGTGTGATTGGAAGCTCAGCCATTTCTTCTGGGTTGAAATCTTTTCTCAGTGCTGCTGGAGCCCTTCAGCTGAATTTGATTTCTGACTCAACCATTCTGGGCTTGATTTAAATAGGACACTCATAAGCAGAGAGAAAAGTGCTCACAAAGGGCTTTGGAGTTGTCTAATATTAGCACTTTTCTGTGCAGGTAGCGTTTCACAGCTCCTGAAACAACTTTTCATGCCATTGGTTCATCCTGTGCTACAGCCATTTATCCAAACCTGTCTTGGGCAGCAGTGGGGACACAGTGGAACCGAGAGGGAAACGGAGCTTGGAGGTGCCGCCTTCAGAGCTGCAGGTTACGGCACTGGGACTGGATGCTCTCGGGTTTGAGTGGCACGTGGCAGGGCTGGCCCCAGGCCAGGCACCAGGATGGCCTGAGGGACGTGTCCCTGCTAGGGCAAGGGCTCTCAGCTCCCGATGAGATATCACTTATGAGGCATATTTCATGCCCTCGACAGTGGCCTCTCTCACCTGAATGTCATGTCAGTGTCACCAGTTCTTGCTGAATTTGGAGCTCAGCAGTTCCTGGGAGCTGGGAGCATCTGCCTGAAGGCAGGATGCTGCTTATCAGCATCTTGGTTCTTTAGGAGGCTGATTCTCCAAACTCCTGCTGAGCTGTTACCCCAAGGCTTTCAGCTGAAAGAGAAAGAAATGCTTTGCACCCCACTCCTAAAGGGCTGCTGATTCCTGGGATGAGTCAAGTAAAGCCTAAACCAGCCTGGGACTCTGCCTGTGCTCCCGGCAGGCAAGAGCTGAGCTCACAAGGTGTACTGGACAAGAAGACAGAGCAGAAAAAACTGCTCCAGTAGGTCACATGGGCAGAAAGGGACTTTACACTAATGTAAAGTGGCCTTGGTACCACCCCACAGTCATTAATGGTAGTAAAAAGAAATTAAACTGAAAGAAGATCAGCCAAGTTCTTGTGATGTCAAAAGGACACAGTGGCAGGGAGTCCCTCACAGAGCAACAGATAGAGCTGTGAATACTGTACAGTTCCTCAAGTTAAAGAAAAATTCATTTACTAACAAGGTCTGTCCTTTCCCTTGAAATGGGACCCAGTGTATTACCATTAGGGTTAGTGGAGCTACTTCAGATTTGCAGACTTTGCAGATCTGAGCAGACTTTGGCCCCTCTGGTTTTGAGTGCTTCAGGAAACCTGCACTGCTCATGCAGAAAAAAAAAAAAGTGGTCACGATACTAAATTTTGTAATTTCCTCATCATTCACTGTGTAAGCAGGCAAAGAAAACACACATTGTGCTCTTTTAGAAAGGAATACTCTCCTTGGGGCTACCAAGTAAGAACATCATGTTTCATATAAGTGATATGCAAGGTATTTGATTATTTGTAAAAATCCCTGTGATTCAGCAGCACTGTGGGCTCTGTGAATCAGGGGGTGATGTGAAGGGATGTTTATTTGGAAGTCTTGTCTCCCTCAGCAGCCCACATCGTCTCTAATCCTCAGGGACCTGCTTCCTCTCTTCCAGAAACAAGGTCTTTGCTGCACAGCCTGGTTCCTGTACTCTCCTGACCTCCCTGCCTCAGATTTTGAGGAGGTTACACATCAGTGTAGGAGTTAGGTTCAAGTATGAGCTCTCTGACAGGAGTGTAAATTTTCTGAGGTACGATTTACATATTTGAAAATATAGTTATTTTTATTCTTGTAATACCAGCTATTGCTGCTAATATTCAGGAAGAGAAATTTGCCCATCAGCTGTACCAAGTACCTGCAGTTCTGCCTGACTGACACTGAGAAATGGAAGTCTTTCTGAAGGAGACATTCACAGAGCCATCAATCATTACAGGAACAAATAGGACCAATGTCTGAACTCCTGTGTAACACAAACGTCCACGCTGATGCCTTTTTAACCTCAGGCTTATCTTTTAGAGAATCACTTGCTCCTAGTATGAACCCAGATGGATGAGCTACTTATAGGCATCTCATATCTCCCAACAGATCTACGAGGGAAGGAGACGTTGCCTCTGGTTTTTAAACACATAGTCAGCTTTCATTTTTAATGGACATTTCAAATTCTTGTGCTCTAAGCAAGGCGAATGGAAATCAGTACAAAAAGAGGGAAAGATGGAAGAAAATAATTTAATTTCTGGTACTTAAGTTTCAATAATTTTATTAGTATTGCCCCCGTGCAGTTACATACTGCTTTCTATTACTTTCCTGTACTAGCTGCACTCGTAAGAGTAAGAGGCACAGTGGCCCATGACTGGGTAGGTCAGCATTTTTTATTTCCTTTCAGCTCACTCTAATGAAAAGCACATGTGTCCAGTAAATCTTGCCTTTTCCCTTATTAAACCAGTCGATGTTCATTACTGAGGTCTGTGCCTGGCTGGGTGGGAATCAATAAGATGATCCTTTTAATCGCCTTAGTAATCAACAAGCTATTTCTTATTTCAATCTCAGCCTGGTAGTCATTGAAACCCAATGATTTATCTGCATTACACACGCACTCACACACACAGAGTAGGGAGGTTTATGTGTGAATGAGAGAGAGAGAGAAAGAGAGAGAAATTTTGCAATACACTTCAAATTATTGTGCCAGAGAAATTCTCCTGATTTCATTATTTACTTGCTGGTACCCGGTACACGCATGTCTGAGATGACTGAGTGGGAGGTAGATGTTATGCCAGTGCCTGCAATGCAATGGATGAAACTGCAGAAAATAAAGGGATTTTAGTGGAGGAAATGGCCAAGAGGGCCATTATACCTGCCCTAAACCCACCTTCCTGATTATTCCTTCTCATTGCCATTTCCGCCTCATCCAGACATAGAGCACAGCGCTGCTGAGAGCACACTGAGCACAGATCTGCTGTGCAGTCATGGGCCATATTTCCCTTTGGTGCCTCATCTTCCCCAGCTGTAAAACAGGGATAGGTAGGCTGATTACCTGCAAAAACATCCAAGAATAAATACTCTAGTACAAGAGCATTAGTTCTGGATAAATCCTGACTGTGTTTCAGATTTAAATGCTGCTGTCCCCTGGGCTCTTCCCCACATGTCCATGGCTCCTGCAAGCCTTCCTCACTGGGGAGGCTCTGGGATGTCATCAGGGCTGGTTGTCTGAGTAAGGACTGTTTGCACTGGTGACTGAAGCCAAGCATTGCACACCAGTGATGTATCTGTATGAAATTTAGTTTGACTGCCCAGTCAAAGGATTTGGGCAGGAATGGCAAAACCCTGACCGTGTTGAAATGAACAGCAAGCGTTCCGTTGATTTTAGGGATTTTTACCCTGTATTTTCTTCCTGCTGAAAGATCCTTAGAGTATGAATCATGGAGTGTGTTAATAGACAGAATATGGGGTGCAGGGAATTTTCCTGCTGATTTATAAACTTTGGTTTTGAGACAGCAGAAAATGAGAGGAGAGGGAGAAAGAAAAGAAAAAGTCAAAGTGCAAGTGCATCAAGTGCAGGCGTCGGAGCATCTTTCAGCTGTGCCTCCTGTTACGTAAGGCCGGGCTGTGTTTGGGCTGCAACCTGACACTGCCCCTTTCTCCCCCAAACAGAGCTTTTTCTCATAAAATTCACTCAGGCACTTCTTCTCAAGTTCTTCATACACTTTTCGCAAGAAAAAAGAAATCATTCATATCTCTCAAAGAGAGTCTCGGATTCTTCAGATATTTTCCATTATAAGCTTTTGGCACCATTATTACCCACAGATCGAGTTACTTTTCTGATCCCCCTTCTTTCATCTACTAAAAATGGATTATTTCATTATTAGCCTGGAACCATTACTGTTCACAGAGATCAGGTCTGTATATGAACAATGCCTCCCCCAGTATATTACTGAAAATCCCGGGGCACTTGTAAGGTTTCCTTTAAACACTAGAACTACTTTTTGTGAGACCAGCATGGTGGCGCAGGCTCTGAGAGGACATTCCTCTGAATTCTACAAAAGCTAAATATGGGTGTTTTCAACAGTTTATGGAAGATCTTAACTGGTTTGCATATACAACACATATGTATGGGTGTCTATATTTGCAATATCTAGACTGACATTTATTGTAATTTGACTATAGTTTAACTATTTAATTAACTGTAAATACAGTTTAACTATTTAATTAATTGTAATGCAGTGTTGCTGTCATGTCAAATCTGTCAATGTATTAAAAGAAGGCCAGGGAAAAACGGTCAGCCAGAGTCGCTCTAAAATCTCCTATGTGAGCAGTTCAGGCAATGGGAAACCATTGTGTCTGTTGTGTTTCCAGTTTTTATTTTTCTCTTCTTCCTCTTCCACTGGAAGTGCATCTGTTCACATATGGAGCTCAATTTAAGAAGTAGGAAAGTCTCTGGAAAGGAAATGCAGACCCACATCACAGGGAAAGAGGGAATGTTTTTAAGTCACTGTTAGGAGATGGTCCTGCTCTCCTGTTTCAGCCTCACTTGCCACCACCAGCATCAGAGATCTCACAAGGGCAGGAATCTGTGAAACAGGGCACGACTGTTGCTCCTTCCCCTCTGAGCCCTTCATGCAGCAACAGTGCCACACTCTGATCCCACTGCCAGCTCCTCTGCCCCATCTTCCCACAGCAAAGCATCCTCTCATGCCCTCAAAGCATTTTCCTGGAGGAGAGCACCTGTCCTCTGACAAGTGGGCTAAATGCCCCCGTTAATTTCATCATGGACCACAGAACCATAGAGTGGTTTGGGTTGGAAGGGGCCTTAAAGCTCACCTAGTTTTCCCCTTCCCCCCTATGGGAGTCCAACCTGGCCTTGAGCACTTCCACAGGTGGAGCAGCCACAGCTTCTCTGGGCAACCTGTGCCAATGCCTCTCAATCCTCACATCAAAGAATTTCTTCCTAAATAATCCAGAGCCCGTGACAATTTCTAGACACCAGCAACACGGACAGTGGCAGAACAGATGGAACCACAGGTAGAGCACTTGCTTCCCATCCCCACTCCTCTGAGAGAGCTTGAATTCTTTATGTCCTCCATGTGCCTGCTAATTAAAGTGTCGTATCTGGTTAGACTCCATCATAACCTGTTTTCTACTTAATATGAGACAAATGGTTTACATAAGTAGAGACTGGAGTTAGACACTCATTTCCTACATGAGCGAGGGTGATTTCAACATTTTTAGGATTTATTGTATAATGACCTGTTTCCTTCTGTGTTTAGTTTAACTAATTTAATTGAGCACTTTGCTTCTTTTTACTTTCACGGTCCCTCCCTTCTGTGCGTGCCATTTCCATCCTCATTCAATCCCATGTTGATGAGGCAAGTCAAAAAAAACTCAGAACACCCCAGCACAGATTCCAGTTGCCTAGGTTTGATTCCAAATGTGGAATTTAGCAGGAATCCTCCGTTACGCTGAATTATAGCACAGAGACGAGCGTAACATCTTTGTGGGATGTGGGCTCTTCCAGACTCTTTGTCCTCCATGGTAATGTCCCAATCACACTGAAGTGCTCCCAAATGTGCGAGGACTATTTAAGCTTTGTAAATGCCGTCCTCCAAAAATCACTCCACATAAATGTTTCATGTCTCTCCTCTGCGATGCACAGGCCCCAAACATTCAGCTGTGAGGGTGTTTATATTTGTGGAACTCTCTTGAACATTTGCTGTGGATTTCAAACAGCTGCTACACTGAAGCACTGGGAATAGCAAGATCATGAATATTCAGGTGAAGCCACTGGAATGAACAGCCGTTAATAGAATAAATGCCTAAACAGTTGTGTAAGGCTTATTAAGACCTATTGGGGCTGAGATAATATATTCCCTCTTTGACATGTTGCAACTACTGTAGTTTAAACATTTTGGACCACCTCTTCAGAACTGAAAGAAAAAATTATGTTAGTTCTGTGTGATAACACAATGAAACACCTGGAAGGCTTGGCACTTGTATTAGATTTGGCAGAGAGATTGCAACATGCCAGCTCATCCCCACTTAAAATCATGGCACTGTTTATTGTGTTAGTTGTCAAGGTTATCCAAATTACATACAGTCTGGACCAAGCACATTTATCTCATTAGAGAAGGTATTTTTTTACTATGCTCCCCTCAAGTTTGGAAATAATAATATTATACTTTTGCAATGGAGCAGTAACATGGACAAGCTATTGCTAAAAAGAAAATATAATCGGAGTATTAGAGAAAGAAAAAAAAAAACATTCAAAGTTGTTTTATCCCAAACACAACGAAGTTCAGGAACCAGCACCAGCAGCCTGGCTTTGAGCCTTCAGAAAAGAAGGGCATCCCTGAGGCTGACAGGTCTGCTATGGGGACGCCTTGGTGGCTGCCGTAACTCCAAAGCACTCCAAGTATCCAGAGTGGTTAATTGTTGCAGGGGAACTGTCTTTTCCTTTGAATTTAGCTGTCACGTTGCATTATGCTGTGCTGTACTGCCTGGTTCTGGCACCCTGTGTCACGAAACATAAAATCCGACAGGATGCAGTGTAAGTCTTGCAGGTTAAAATTTAAAGGCAAACTCAGTAATATTTGATCAGTTACCTGCTGTCGGTTCAGATAAAGGGTGTTTGATCTCCACGAGCAGAGCTAACTTGTGAGGAGCAAACTTGCACATGGCACAGGGCTGCACTCAGCTCTGCAGCAGCGTGAACTGCGAGGTGTCAGAGCAGCTCAGGTGCACTTTGAACTGTTAAAAATTAACCCACTTGGCTCTTTTTTAGTGTTTTTAGAAAATGATCAAACTATATCCCTCTTTATTAGTCTCTGTGGGTGAGAAGCAGATTCTGGGGAGTAGTTTCAAGAGCCAAACCACAGGTTACCTGAAAACCCCAAAAGAATGACTTAATGCCACATAAATTTTTACAAACCCCCAATTTTAACACACTGCACTTTCGGAGGCCTTTCTGCCAGCACTGATTGGCTTTCCTAAGCTAGTTGCATGAACGATCTCAGAGGTGTTTGTCGACTGCCTGCACATACCCAGCACACTGTATTAATCACCGTCTGCACAAAAGCATCAGAACCTGGTCAGGATGAAATTAAACCTAAAATCCCAGCATTTCCCTTCATCCCTTTCCCTGCACTCCTGTTTTTCTGTGACCTGTTTATCAATATGAGAACCAAATCTGTTTCGGAAACTTCAGTGTCATGGTTACATTTTGGGAGGAAGGAACAGATGGAATAGATTAATTAGTCAAACTATGTTTAAGTAGAAAGGCATTTCTTTCCATGAGTAGCCAAAGGCTAGAAGGAACATATAAGGGACAAGGAGGAGCGCCTCAGGACTTCTTTCTCGCTGGAACGGCTTTCCAGTTTCAGACTTTCAGCAGCATAAAGGGTCTTTGATTTCAGCTTCTATTAAGAAGTAGGTCAGGAGGTGCCTGATTTGCAGGAAGGCAACTGCTCCCTCCAGCTTGTTAAAAGTAGCCACTCCAAAACATTTTCTGTGCGTTATTTTTATAGGAACTCTGGTGTTACAATGATTCCAACCAGCTACTCCTGAAATCTGTAGGGAAGCAAATGTCCCCTCGGCTGGCTCCAATACGTGCTCTTGCTCATCAGCGAGCGCCTGCCTAATACGATGCACCATCATCTGTCTCCAGTTTGCCACAGCCTCGGGCGGATACTCATTTCATCACCTCCCCATTTTTGTTGCTTGGAACAGAAGACTTGCCACCACACTTCTGGCTCCAGTGTCGCTATCTGAAAGGAAGCTGGGCCAGACACACCACTGCTTCGGAAACTCAACACGACCTTGTTTAATGTCAGTATTGATCTGTGACTGGTGATATCACCCTGCGTGAGGAAACAAAGCCTGCAGTACAACTGGTTTGGAAATCAGGTTTCAGTAGGTAACTCCAGCCTGTTTCATCCCTAAGTCCAGGCTGCCACCACGCACTCCAAGGCTTTTGGCTTGAGTTCAGTCATCTTGCCTAAGAGCAGATACTTAAGCAAGACACCTACATGAGGATTATGGTCACAGTAATACCCCTTGCCAGCCAGTGAAGAGGAACGTGCCCATCCTGAATGCAGTTGAGTTTATTTTATGGGTCTGTTTTTTGCACAGACTGTAAAGGGTGTCACTGACAACCTGACTGAGGTATGTGTCAGTTGAGCACCAGTCAGGAGAATTCAGCCCCATCGTCCTGCTGGTTTGGTTTCAAAGGAGCAATTCCCACAAGTAATCACATTTACTAACTAAAATGTGTTAATTCTCCTTCTGACAACTTTTAGAGAATGTGTTTTAGTGCTGTTTCTGTTTTCATTTTCTGTCACGGACAGAAGGGGAAGATGGGCAGGAGTCTGGGATGGAAACAGTTATTTCAAATAACTGAGTCAGGAAAGATTTTGGCCAAGAGGAAGATTTAAATCTAACCCAGATGTAGCTCGCTGGTGTCTGGAACAGGAAAGATGGTCCCAATCACAGAGTAGCACCCAAGGCTGGCTCAGGAAGCAAAGGGATGTCTGTCGGTCGAGGAGAAAACTGTTTGCCTTGCCCCCAGCCAAAGGAAATGTCCCGGGACTGCAGCTGAGCAGTGTGGGATCAGGGGAAGGATGGAGCTTTGAAAGCAAATCCTGCTGGCTTCCTTTCTCCTTGGCAAAGGCGGA
Source organism: Sclerurus mexicanus (assembly GCA_013396755.1). Taxonomy (NCBI): domain Eukaryota; kingdom Metazoa; phylum Chordata; class Aves; order Passeriformes; family Furnariidae; genus Sclerurus; species Sclerurus mexicanus. The sequence goes on along the minus strand of VWZF01006382.1, from coordinate 303,637 downwards.
GAGTTGATATAAGTCGGAGCAGGGTCTCCGGAGGAGGAAGAAAGTCTTTTACTCATTGTGTGGTATCTGAGTGGGGGTCTCTGTGCCCCTCCCTCCCTGCACAGTGCCCTGGGCTGAACTGGAAGAACCCAGGATAAAACTGATGCAATCCCCTGCTCATCACTCCATCATCCTGGAGCAAGGGGGCTGCAGTGTATCAGAGGGGTATCACCAAATGCCAGATGTCTGAGAGGACAGGTACACATACAGCTATACACCCAACTGTGTATGTCCAGCAGGCCTGGCTCTTTTTAAATGTAGCTTTCTGAGACTGGCTTAAAAATCTCTTTAAATGTACTGTATTTGTCATATCTTTGCTACAGTTATGAGGAGAAGGTAGGAAAGCAAGCAAGGAAGCAAGAAATATTTCTAGCAGTAACCCTGGGCACTAAGATCTGGAATAAACCTCACAGTACAGAAAACACTCTGTACTGAAAAAATGCACATGTTGTGGGGCTTAGTTTCAGAAAAACAGATGGAAAAAAAATCACCAGAGGTCTGTTTAGCAAAGCAATATTTGAAAGATCAAAGAAACCACATGTAGATTGCAATGATCGCTGTTAGATAATAGACTAATTTTTTTTGGTAAATAGTGCTAATGTGTGCTGAGAAAACCTGGCTCACAGCTCCCCTTATCTTTAGTCCCCTACTTTTTAAGAAAGTTGAAGTCACATTGTTCAAATAATTTGGCTCCAACAGTAACATCAACAAAGTGATACAGAGCGACCAGAGTCCTGCTGATCTGTAACGTACACTCAGAATTTTGCCCTGGACTGGGAATATCTCAAAGGGCTGAGACATGGGCACAGTCCCATCACAACATACAGGTTAACACCAACAAACCCAGACCTGCATTGGAGACCTTTAGGATGATGCTGTGCATGTAAGCAATAATCCACCTTGAATACCTTGCATACAGCTGGAAAATGGACTTCAGTCTTTTCTCACTTTGCTAACCTCCATTGGAGGTGGAGGTCTGTGCACAGGGAATTTAAGGCCATGGAGAGTTGGTTTGATTTACTAGTGGCCTTTCATGGACTTGGTAGCAGTAGTCTGTGAACCCCTGTGTGATTTCCTCCCGGAGGCTGAAAACCATGGCAGTATAATTTTAGGATGCGTGTGTGGTTATTGGATTCATAATAGCATTAATTCATCTCTTTTTTACTTTTCTTTCAAGAGAGGGATTAATGGAAGCAGAATTGTTTTCAGAATGGGGTTCTTTTGGGTGACAGCAAGTGTGTGCTTGCTGGTGAAAGAGCTGTTGAGAGTGGGGACAGAGGGTCAGGACCCCAGGGGATGCAGGAGTAACATCCTGGCAGGAAAGAAATGGAGCTTCTAGGTGAAAAACGCTGCTTGTTTGGGAAAGGAGAGTGTAATGACCTGGATACAAAGTTCAGGTAATAAATACGGGCTCCCGACTTCAGTACCATCCCTGCACATATGTCTTTGCAGGGAAGGAAAGAGCAGAAACCTTGGTACTGCCAAGTACCTCCGGAAGGTACTGCCATTCCCTGGAACCGCTGTAACCATCCATAATCCGATTTTAACACTTTGCTACTACTGATGTCTCTCCAGCACCGATGCCAAACATGGCAAGCCTCTGGTGCTGTTGTCAGCCAGCACAAAGCCGGCATGAAGAAACCCTGTAGCTGAAAAATCCATATGATTAAAACACACAAATAAATAAATGTATTTCAAATTTACTTCAGTGACCGCAAAGCCTGGCTGCTTTGCCTTTTTCTTTGGTTAAGGGCTATCCTTGCTCATGATCTGGGTTCCATGGATACCACAAGCAACTCCAACTTTGTGCCTTTAATGCTTGCACTGTAGAAAATGCTGTTTAAATATTCATGCTGACCCTGGAAAGCTATCCACTCGGCCATCTGGAGGACTCCCATACCCCATCCACTAGTGTTTTATTTTGAAGGATATATTCTGATCACACTGACTAGGCTAAATAGATTATTGGTCCATTTATTTTGTAAGTGCCATTTAGTTACCCCTCAGGATGACAGCTCGATTTATCTGAATGGAGGTGAAGAATTCTCCAATAAAACTATAGATAAACATGACCAAGTGCTGCTGATGAACAGGAGGTTACTCATTCCCACTGTCGCTGCTGCTCATGGAAGTGACCTTGTCTGGAACCAGCTAACCTTGCCCCTTGTATTTCACATGAAAATTCAAAGCCAAATCCTACCAGGTCAGAGGGAGAACCCAGCCTTGTGTTTAAGGAAAAAAGGGATTTGCTTGTTCAGGCAGTGCTGGGGTTGTGTACTGTACAGGGACACAGAGTGCACACTGCCCTGGGCTAGGGGGGAAATGAATGGAGAGGGAAGACATTTAATTTGAAGTGGGAAGGAAAATGAGCATGTGACATTGGAGAGGGTCAGGAACGGGAGAAAATGTTCGGTAGAACAGAGCACCAAAGGGAGACCAACCTCATCTTGCAAGGAGGGACCATTTCCTTGGGACTGCCTTGAGATGGAAACAGAAAAGGGCCCCGATTTCATTCCCCAAATTCCAAAAAGGCACTGTTTGAACTAAAGGAAGGATCATGGCAATCATGGCTCTCCAAAGGCAGCTCCAATGTCCAGGGACCTGCAAAGTCGCCCGAAACACACACAGCAGCAAAAGCCTTTTGCTACACACTGTCTTGTCCCTGAGACACCCCACCAGTGTCACTGATGGAGGGTTATGTGGATTGTTCACCATTAACTATGTTTATTTTGGCCTTTTCTCTCCCGGTTGGGTGTGGGGGCAGCGGCGCTGGTGCTGTTTGGCTGATTTATTTATGTTCGGGAGGAGGGTGGAGGAAGGGGGCGTATATCCATGGTCACGCTGACTTTTTCAAGCTGCTCTGGAAGAAAGTGCACACTTAATTGGCATTCAAAGTGCATCTCTGGTTCCTATCTCTCAGTAATGCTTGAATAGATTGTGGTGTGTACAAACCTGGCAATAACTCCATGCTGGACTGACAACAGTTAGGAAACACTGCTTAATTCTTCTATTTCATTTTACTTTTTTCTCAGTCTTGGAGAGAATTTTATTCTTTGCTGCTTGATCATTTTCCCTGTGATTCATGTCCTTTCAGGAAACAGTAATTGATGAAAATAAAGCACTTAGGTTGTTATTTAGTGGGCTCCATCTAAATTCACACAGTCCTGCTTAAGAATCTATGCCCTCCGTGCTGCATTTGTTTTAAGCTTCCAGCCTCCTCTAGACAGATTTTTTCCCCCGTGCAGGCACAAAAGCACTTTAGTCAGCACAAATTTGGAGGTAGAACAAAAAGCCTGTAATAGCATATCTCGTGCTGCTATCAATTTTCCCCCGGTAGGGCACTCCGGTACATGAAGTCCTTTGTCTATATTCAGAAGTCAGCTTTGGTGACACTACATGACCAACTACATTGCTGTAGCGTGTTCCACACTGGTTTGAATCGTAACTTTAAAAAAAAAAAAAAACAAAAAGGGAAGAGAGAATAAAATAAGAAAAGATGTTTTGGAATATGGCCAGGGCATAATGATTTCAATTCTGAAGAAATCCGACAACCAATTATACTAAATTCAACATTTTCATGTACTATAAGTTTAAAATCTCCTCTAATCAAATAGGGGAAACCTTTTCCCCTATTTTACTGTGGTTTTAGTTACCAGTAGGCCTCTAAAAATCTGTTTCTGCTTAAAAAGAAACCCTGAAAGGTTATATTTACTATATGTATGAAAAAGGGTTGAATGATACAATTATATATTCTAGAATACTGAAGTGATGTAAAAGAGACTAATCATGATCCCAAATTCAATTTTCAAACCTTTAATTGATCCCATCCCAAAGGTAACATTCTATCTTAATTGCCATGCTGAAATGGTTGCAATTACGTAAAATAAAACTATTCATTGGTAACTGGAAAAAGTCTGCTCATTAAGCACATGACGGCCAGCCTTGAAAATACTTGATTGCAAAAGGATGCAACCACTTTGCTTATATTTCCTTTTCTGGTTAAACTCTCCTTCACATATGTTGAGCTGGTTCCAAAAAACCACACACGCACAGCAGCAAGTTGCAGATAGGACGTGGTACTGTGAGTCTGGGCTCCTGCTGCCTCCTGGGAGGGAAGAAAGGGCTGCAAGGTCAACTGTCCTCAGGGCTGACCTGCCATGCTGGCCCTGTGCTGTCTGCAAGGTGCTCCATGAGAAGGGACATTCTCTGGAGATGCTTTAAACCCTGTGCTGAACAAACTCAGGAAATAGTAAGGGACAGCTTAATCCCAAATTTGAATTGGGAGTTGCACTGTGGGATACACAGGTGGTCCTGCAGAGGTGTCACACAACTTGTAGGACTAGGTAAGGCCAGGATCTTCTCTGTTTATTTGGAAACCAAAGTAAAAGCAAAGGAAACTTGTGGTTTTCTAGAAAAGACAGTAGATGCTGATGAAGGAAGAAGACTGGCAGCTTTTTTATTATTGCCAAGAGAGCCTGAGCCACTCTCAGTCTGATACCAACACCTGTGTCACTTGGAACGCTGCCTCACTGGATGCAAATGTCACGTAAATAGTTACGAGGTGCTTATTCATTACCATTACTCTTATTATTCAACCTCTGTAAGATGTGCCTGTCTGGCTGAGACAGAATTAGGAACCAGGCACAAGACATTCAGCTGTGGGGCAGTGGGTCACTGAGAAAAAGTATTGCAGAGATGAGAATATCTCTTTTTTTCCCCCTTTGATCTCATCCCAACAATGGATGGCTTTCCAAAAGTTGACCTCCAGTCAAAGATACATCAGTCTCCTTCCTTTGGGAATAAAAGCATGAATGTCTACAGTCTGTGGTATATGGGAGGTCAGACGAGGTGATCAAAAGCTCCAGTCTTCAATACCCGACAGAAACATCTTCCAAGTAACGCTCCAGGTAAATCCATCACATGATGTATTTAAAATATTGAAGTGTTGAAAATACTCCCCTTCTACAACACAGGAAGTTTTCACAGTGAGTGCCACCATCTCAGCCTGAGCGCAGGTTTGGAGCTGGATGGTACTTGGGACTGTATAAGCTCAGTGACAGGATGGTCCCCATCCCAAAGAGCTCAGGTCTGAGTAGAGGATGAGATACAGAGGAGACACAAACAGATGGGGAAGCACAAGGTAAGACTGAAATGATTATGTGTTTAATAAGCATCAACAGCAGCACACCAGCTGTGGCTTCTCAGTCAACTTCTACGTATGGATTAAATAAGTATTCTGGTTCTATACTGGTGAATTTCAGGATGCAGGACAGGTCACTGGATATGCCCATCCCATGATATGCATACATCCATCCATGCTGCACATGTTTATTATGGTCACAGAAAACAGATCCTTTAAACATCCAGGAGGTGCAGTCCAAGTGATGTAGGTGCCTGAAAGTCAGCTCTGAGAGCCTCGGTTTCTGTTTCCCTTTAACAAGAGGACTTAGATGTCCAATGGGACTTGGCTGTCCAAGCCTTTCAGGCTTGCCAGTGCCAGCCAAATATCTACTATATATATCTTTAAACATCTGAGCCTTTGAATCGCAGTGCAATGTAGTGATGAATAAATGCCTACTTGGACATAGAACAAAGATATCTGACTGGCTGAATAGGCAGCATTTGAATTGTACAGAACACACAGATACTCTGTAAATGAATGGCTGTTCACCCGCTCCATCAATAGAAAAAATTGCTCTTTCTCTTCCCGAGAGCACAGTATTTGCAGTAAGGAGGACACACAGATAAAACCAAAAATCTATTTCACAAGCACTTGAGCAGACTTGTGAAAATAGAGCCAGTGCATCATTTTGCTGATGAAATCTAAAGCAGTGATTCAGATGGGAATCATCAGTAGCCCTGCAGACGTTGGGGATCTGCACTTGTCCTGAAGCGTGCAGGCTGGAAAAGCAGGATTCCAAGCCTGACCTACTTTTGTCCCTACCTCATTCCACCAGACCTAAATCCCGGTCCTGCATTCAGCCTGGAAAACTGTCGTGAATACAAATGATTCCAGGCATTGCTGAAAGACTCAGAGGAGATCGAGTTATGCATTTACTTGTACCCTCCACACTTGGGAAATTCGGGGACTTTGAGGTCGTGCAAAATTGTTCCTCTTGCAAAATCAATGCACTTTTTGTGTAAATCAGCTTTGGAACAGTTTCAGGTTTCTGTAGAGGATCAGTCTTCACCCAAAGCGATGGTGAAACTCGGCACAAAAATTAGTACCTGAAACTTTCCCAAACTTCATTAAAATAGAAATGGAATACCATATTCTTAGCTAGCATAAGCTGGTGCAGGTCACCTATATGACAATTACCATGTAGATCAGCAAGGCTTGCATTTATTTACCTGGCTGACCCACCTCTCCTATTGATCACTGCAGCTGAAACCATCAGGACATAGTTTTGTGTGATGTAAAAAGCAAACAAATGAAGTGTCAACAATTTTAAATACAACCAAACCACAGATCATTATTAGTTTGGTCTCAGTGCACTGCTAAGAAGTCTCAGAGCTGTGGATGTCGTGGGGTTTGAACATCATTTCAGCTTTGCATTTCTGCTCTAGCACAGGGAGGACGCCCTTTGGTTAGTGGGAGGAGAAGTCTTCCATCGGTGCCCTTGGTCCTAATGTCACTCATGGATGAGACAGCTGAGCCAGCTGAGCCAGGATTGACTGAAGATGTACCCTTGGGAAGAGGTAGGGGTTGCCTAAACATCTTCTGATGCCTGACTCAAACTAATCTAATTTGGGTACCCAGTAACACACCTGCCTTCTCTGCCAGGGGATGTTTGCTGTATCATTTTTATTAGGTACAGACTTCGATGGGAGTTTGTTACCTGATATCAACTGCAGCAAAAATGTGCAAAACTCAGCCTGAGCAAATCAAAACGCGAAACGGAATGCTGGTTGGGCACAGAGCAAGGTGCTTGACTTCATTTCTGTTCAAGTCAGGATTTGTAGACAATGTCTGATTAATGAGGACCTGCAAAGAGACCAGTTGCTGTCTGGTAACAGGGAAAGGACTTGGGTTTTCATTTTGGTCGACTGGTAAAAATGCCTGAACTGGAACCCTTGCAATTTGAAATCTTGTCACCTGATTGAAGTTTTGGTAAGTTTAGGAACTTACACATTGCACTGCATTTCCTTGCTTTCATCCTCACCAATTCTATCCTTCTCCAGCTCACATGAACAGAAATACAGGGGGAAAACAGAAGCAAGGAAGGCAGAGGAGAGAGGGTGGTCCAGGACTGCTGAGCAGCCTCAGGTGTACCAGTGCAGAACTGCAAATGCAGCTGTGCAGGTGCAGCCATAAAAACAGAGTGAGTGAGAACACTGTGGCACTGCACTGCCAGAAAACATCCTCACACAAACACTATCAATCCCAGGGGAATGCGAGAGGGTTGGAAGCAGCCACTGAGCTGCTCCCAGCACTGGCGGGAAGCGGAGCAGAGGCTGTGCCACCTCCCAGAAGCCGTGTAGGAGCCAGCACAGAGCTGGGAGTAGACCCCTGGTCCTCTGATCCTCAGCCTGCTCCTCTCTAACTGCTGTGCAACGCTGAGTCTTTCATCTGAAACTCCTCAACTGCCTGGAAAGTGCAATCTCATAACACTGCTGTGGGAGCTTTGGATCCTTATGGGGTCATTGCATAACACCCCACAGAATAAAGGAGATATTTATGTCCTTTCAGTACAAAGACAGTTAATAATCACCATTAGAAACAGCGTGAAACAGGAACACACAAAGCGGAGTTCGCTCCACTCAGAGTGTAAATTGCATAGTACTCCAAGATGAAGGCATGTTGTATTCTTTCCATGGTTATATTTAAATCTGTGTTTTCTTTAATTTAAATCTGCTCTATAAAGATCTCAGCAATTTGAGACAAAAGTATCCTTTAAAAACAGAAAGAAAAAAAATGACATGATAGCATCCTTCATGCCAGGCTGGCCCTGTTGTGATTTTACATTGAGGGTGCATTTTAATTGATGAAATGTGCTACACAGCACAACTTGAAAAAGTAACAACCTTTAGTTACCATTTGGAAATGTGATGGAGGTGGCAGAAGTTAAACTCTTAGGACTAAATGAAATAACAGAAGCTCCCTATCCTTTCTTGAAGACGCTCATTAGTTTTCACTTTCTCACATTCTGTTTGCCATGGATTTCATCCAAGAATGACGGATGTAGAGTTATTAAGCAAGTGATAGTTTCAAAACTCCAAGTGTCAGTGCTCAGTGTGGGAGCTCAGTTACCTTGCAGAGGGCAAGAGCTTTAAGTACCCATCCCCTGGAGCTGGCATCGTCACCGAGGGAATGATCACAGGGGAAGGTACTGTCAGAACAGCCTGAGAGACACAAGTCAGACACAGGAGTGGACAAATAAACAAATGAGGATTTTTTGAGGAATAATCTGGCATTTGAATGCTTCAGCACACACTGGAAACCAGGGGTGAAAAAAATACTGTGAGATCACTGTGACGGAAGAGGAAAATCACTAATATTTTTGATTATGGGCTTGGGACAGAAACCTGTGTGTACAGATCACTCTTTTCATTCCTGTGGGCCTGCAGAGCAGTCATGGTCATAGAATCACCCACTGGTTTGGGTTGGAAGGGACGCCACCAGAAGCCCACGGGATGTGCTCCATGGGCAGGGTACAACAGGCCAAGTGAACCTGCTGGAGAACATGGAAGGCAAAGCATTAATGCAAAGCCTGGAGTTCTCTGAGTGGGAAACAGAAAAGCAAAAAGTCGTGCAAAGAGCCCACATGATCTTTCCCCATTCTACCTTCCAAGTGACACCACTAACACACCTCCCTCCTTTCCCAAAGATTTGGACATTTCCTCTGTCCCCGTTTCCCCGTATCTCCTGCCAATGCTGACACTCAGAATGAGTCAAGTCCATGTGTCAAGCAAGACCCAATCCAGTTCTCTTTACTTTTTTACTTGCTTTTCCCACTTGATGATTTTGCTCACAAACTAAAGTGGAAACAAGAAATAACACTGGAAAAAGCTGGTTATGTAGTCTTTTTCTGCCTTAGGTGCAGTAAAAACCTAACAGGAGTTTGAGTGAGAAGCCTGTTGAGCAGTTTCTGATTTGATTTCCAGGCTCAAGTAACTTGATGTGTATCCACTTGAATCTGACTCTGCAGCTCTGCACATCAAGTCCTGGCTGGCAGCTTGGTTCATATTCCACACCTGGACTTCAACGGGGTCATATCAGAACCAAAGCCTGAACTCTCCTGCTGTAAGAGTTTCTCTGTTTAAACTAAAAGATTCAGTAAAGGTTTGATTTTACTTCTGTGTTAACATGGAGACTTGTTAAAATCCAGCCTGCCAGTGGTTTAGACTGGTGGGAATCTCTGTCCACATCACCCATACACCATTATTTCACCTCCTTCTAATTCTGTTTTATGCAAACAAGTTGCACCTGAATTTCTTACATTCAAACATCTCTTTCAGCTTTGTTTTCCAAGACAGCTAAAGTGGTGAAATTCTATTTTTGCAACATTGCCTTCTGAGGAATGAGTTTTGGGTATCATAATCCAAGAGATGATACAGATTAATTCGAGATATGTCAGGAGAAAACAAGAAGAACGATGTGGGAGTGGTGGATAACATGACCTGGTTAAGGACAGAAGAGAGATTTATTTCTTTCCTCTCTGTAGTTTCCTTTTTCATGTTTGCAGGCCTTTCTCCTGCTTCCTGTGGAACACTCCTTCCATGTCCGGTGTGGATGAGAAGCAATGGGAGCTGCAAGGGGAGGCCTTGGGGTTTGAACATCCTCTGTGAAGCACTGAAATAGGTTGTGTGGTGAGGTCACAGGCCGTTCATCACTGGAGGTCTCGACAACATCAGAAAGCTGACCATGATTTTGGACAGCTGAATGTCCTCTCGGGATTTTTTCCAGCAAAATTAGTGGCAAATCCAGAGGAATTCTTTTCCCCTGAAGCTAGAATCCTGTGACGTTTGCCACCACATTGAGCAGAGGATCCTTTCAAGGGTCTGTTCTGGAGGGGAAAAACCCTTGGTTTAAGCCTATTCCATTGTGTCCTGCCCATGAGGAAGGAGCTAGTCCCTATTCCCACTCCCATGAGATTTTAAAGCCCTGCTGCAGCAGATACTACGACCTGGCAGTTCCCAGCCTTGGCTTTTGTTGTGGCTTTCCCACTCCCTCTGACCTTGTCTTCTTGATCTGCTCTCTCAGGCACCCATTGCTAGGCCTTTTCTCTGTGCTGGATTCCTGCCTGCACCTCCGGCTCATCACTGTCCTTTCCCATGGGTTTACTGTCAGTTCCATTGTGTACAGTCGTATTTCACCGAGGCCCTCAGAGTGCTTCAATTTGTCTCGTGCTCTCTACCATGTTTTGGGCTGCCCTGATGGTATTCTCCAAATACCTATTTTGCTGCAAGTCCACACATTTATTCTTTACTGGCCTGAGTCTTCCTGTAACCGTAATTAGAAATGTAATTAGATGATGGCTGCTATTCCTTGGGAGCTCCCAAGCATGCACTAATTTATAGCCCTACATTACTCAGTACAAGCCATAGAAAAATCCATTTGCTGTAACAGCTGTTGCAGGGCACGGATGGGAAACAAGGTGTCAGGGCATTTCTAGAAAGGTCCAGAAGAAAATGAACTGTCTGAATGTAATAGAGTGCCTTCAGGAATGGGTGAGGGCTGATTTATCTCCGCTCTACCAATTACACCATTATAATTCCTGCCAGTAAGAATTCTTAACATACGGTTTGCTGATGGGTTCATGAAAACAGGGCTGGTCTGGACCTGGAGAAATCCCCTGTGAGAGCCTCTGTCCAAAAGCTGGCTTTTTCCTGGCAGAGGTTTGTCTATCATATCCTTTAACATGCTCTGTGACAGCGGCCTGGGCATGTCCTAAGGAGGGGTTTTTCCTGCAAGGTCTGAAACAAGAGCAGGAGCAGCAATGACACCCAACAGAGAGTCAAAGTATTTGACAGCTTGCAGGGGCATGTTCCTGGTAGCTGTAAGAGCTAGAGCAGGGCAGGGAGAGTGGGCTTGCACCAGAGTTATGGAAACACGTGTGGAAGAGAGAATTTCTGTCCCATTACAGAAATGATAAAGGAGTTTTGTATCCATTTCAGCCTGAGGTTTTTTAAGGCTTTGTGGTCTGATTTTATTTACTTCAAATCAGTTTGCCCTTCTTTAATATTATTCAGGAAGGAAATACTTTACAATGGCAGGTTTTATTGAAAAGTGCTAAATGTGGGCTGCAAAGCAATGCACTGCTTTTCCTTGGTCCATAATAAGGATCAGGAATGCCAGTTTGGTACAATTCTGGGATACCTTCAGAGTGAATGTGGATGCAGATTCAGCTCTACCTCTATTAACGCATGGAAACTCTTTAGATGAAACTTGTCATCCCATGTTCAGCACTAAGATAACAAACATTTCAAACAGCCCATGAGCTGCTTCACTACCAGCACTATTTCCACCCAAGAGGTGAAGCAGAGCAGACGGAAGGGCCTTTTTCGACTTCTGTTGAAATACACGGAAAAACTCCCCCTGCCTTCATAAGAAGTTAGATCAAGTTCCAAGGCTGCACGTCAACATTTTTCTGAGCACTCCTGACTCTGCACAGAGGCCCCTACATCATGTTACATTCCTTCACAGAATAAAGGATGTGGGAATTTTTTACCCTTCCAGAGACAGCTCTCCTTTGAAATCACATTTGTTTTCTCTGTAAGTGCCGGAAAGAAATGGATGGGAAAACTCAGCAGTGAACTCTGAACTGCCTTTTATGCTGGCATCATTTTTTGGAGGGGGGAGGAAGCGAGTGTGCGTGCACAGGCACTCACAGCTAAGGTCTTAATTCTATCTCCAGATGCTGTGCATAATCTAGAGGTTTATCTTAATGAATTATTTCTGTTATTACTGCAGGCAAAGTGAGATTTAATTTGATGTGTGATATATCCCTGGATTAACTACCCTTTGGTTTTATTTGCTCCATAATGGTGAATTTTTGTTTATAGACCCATTTTGTAATTACATCCCTGAGCTCAGAAGGGCTACAGCAATGCTGCTCTGTCCTATAGGAAATCAGGATCCAATTCCCTTCTCCCAGTCCTGTTGTCAGCTGTGGCTAAAACAGAAGCTGCACAATATGACATTCACCGTTTTGTCTTGCTTAATAGCAGTTCTACAGGACAAAGTACAATTAATGGAGAGACTCTGCTGGGCTGGAAAGACTGGGATTACCACTTGGGAGGCCTATGCAAAGTGGCAGAGAAGCTTCACCTTGAAAAATGACAACAATGTGTGTTATAACAGGTGCAAGGAACAATCAGTCGAGTCCTTTGTGATACCTACTCGTTGAAAGTGTTACAGCACCACAGAGGCTCCAAGGTGGCAGAGGGAGCTGTGGGATATGGCAGCATGCAGAGCAGAGGTTCATGAATTTCTTATTTCCCAGCTGTCCTCCTCTCACTGGGAAATCAAGCCTTCACCCCATGCTGAAAGATGCAGTGTAGGCTGGTGGTCAGGGCAATGGGACACTCCTCTCATTCCTACCCCATCCAGCCCAGCCCAAGCCCTTCCCTCATCTCATATCAGGAGGTCTAGGACCAACATACCTGCTCTGGCTCAAACTCACAACGTCTCTTTAGCATCTCCTTGCAATACCCCCAGAGATGCCTGACCCCAAATCCAGCTCATCGACTTCCCTGGTGCTGTTGTGGCAAAGCCACGAGGGTACCCCATTCCTGGTAAGAGGAGGGAGAGGCACGGAGTGCTGAGATCCCAGCGCAGCTCCCAGGGGCTGTGGGAGCACCCGCACCTAATCCCCTGGGAACATATGGCATCACATGCACTCAGAATCAGGGTTCACTGCAATCACAGTGATCTTAGTTGGTACTGCTTACAACAACACAAGTCAGGGTAAGCACCAGGGCAAGTGAGCAGAAGCGACCAAATCCATCTGGGTGTTAGTGTGCCCCTTGGAGAGGGTGGGGGACTTTGGGACTTTGGACCCGAAGCAGCCTTGCCTCACCATACACTCCAGCTCAAGCCTTCACTCACAAACATGCACTCAGCTTGCAGGAGGTCAACAGGCTTTGTATTGTTACACCTGGAGAAGAGAAGTGACCTAATTGTGGCCTTCCAGTACCTGAAGGGAGCCAAGGCAGCTAGAGAGAGAATATTTAGAAGGACCTGGAGTGACAGGACAAGGGGGAATGGCTTCAAACTGACAGAGTAGTTTTGGATTAGATATCAGGAGGAAATTCTTTACGATGAGGATGGGCAGGCCCTGGCACAGGGTGCCCAGAGAAGCTGTGGCTGCCCCTGGATCCCTGAAGTGTCCAAGGCCAGGTTGGACGGGGCTTGGAGCAATGTGGGCTGGTGGAAGGTGTCCCTGCCCATGGCAGGGGGTGGAACAAGATGGGTTTTAAGGTCCCTGCCACCCCAGACCATTCTATGATTCTTTGATTTTATGGGCTGGTCTCCTCTTTCCTAGAGTGATCCATGCTGGAGCAGCAGAGCTGTGGTCCTGCCAGAATCCTGCACCCTGGAGTGGGACCTCCATGGGACAAGGCAGCAGCTGCAAAGGTCAGTCAGTGCTTTCAGGGAGGGAGGTGCTGCGTTCACTCCCTATTCAAAGACAGCCATGCTAAAAAACATGCCAGCTTTCTAGGTATACATCACACTGAAGACAAAATGTTTGGTTTTTTACTGACAGACAAGACAGTTTGAGGCCATTAAACTGCACGGAGCCAGAGCCTCAGGTCTGTAAGGAGTGCCTGCAGATCTACGTTACACAGCTTGTATTTGTAATTGCTCCTGCTGTGTTAGTTCTCGTACACTTCCATTAAAAGTTTATGTTCACTGTTTGTTGGGTTTTTTTTTTTCCCCAGCTAATAAAATGTTGGAATGTCAAAGTGAAAAAATAAAATATGTTGGTCTTGCTTGAACCAGTACAGGATGGGATATTCAGAGCTGACACCAAAGCTGTCTTCAGAATCACCTACTGTTCTGAGAGCAGTGTACTAAGCCCCAGCTTCCTGCCTTTTCCCTGTTAAAACCAAACCTGGAGTGTTGTTTTACTGCCTTGGGAGTGTGAATTTCAAAAGGCCCTTAAGGGTGGAAAGTGATTTAAAAATATTTTTCTAAGAAACTCCAAAACACAAGCAGCATTTTTATGAGTGAAAATCTAGGAGTATGCGTCAACATTTGCAAACATATCTGAGGGATGCAAGGAACATAAATCCTAGGACTTTAAAGTTGTCACAAGGCCAAATTCTTGTTTCCTTTACCCGTATGAGTAGTGTTGCTCAAGTCAATGGCTTGAAGCAGTTTCTGTAAATAAAATGAGTAAGATTTTGCCTGAAGTCTACAGAAAATAATATGAACAATCTTACTTCCCCCAAGGGGGAGAAGCCAAGCATTCCTTGGCCTGACCTGTCCCTGCACAGTCTGTGGGGCAGGATCCCCTGTGCCCACTGCCCTGGGTGCCTTCATCCCGGCTCTCCGTGTGGCTCCTGGTTCCCTGGCATCACACGGGGGCTACAGGGGTTTGTGGCCCTTCCCAGCCACCTGTGCCCAGGGCTCGGCCCCTTCCCAGTTGCTCTGCTGGGGGAAGGAAGCAGCACTGGGATCCTCTGCTCCTTCCTGCTGGGGACTTCAGTGAAGAGGCCTGTGGAGCAGAGGGGAGGGGGCAGCAGGACAGAGGTTTGACACGCTCACCTTTCTCTGCACGTTCCAGTCAGAACTGGGGACAGTCAAACCCTCCCAATGCTTGCTTTGATTTTTAAGGCCAGAAAGGACCATTGTGTTAACCCTGTTTGACCTCATCCAGCACTGAAAGGGGCTGAGGAACCAATAACACGCTCAAGAAGTTAAACAGAGCTTGCACAGATTTTAAAAGCTACCACAGAGAATTTATGCTGGTGATTACAGCCCTGCTACAAATTTCTGGAGACAAAACGTTGCATTTGTTGTGTGTGGTTTTTTCCTATTCTAGAGTACTTCTTTGCAAGATGTGATTGCTGAGTTTGCTACTCACCTGCACTGCAGCAGGTCATTTACTGATCCTTTCTCCTATGCTAATAAGATATAATAAATTTAACGCCACTAAAGAAACTATAAAGACTTGAAGACCATTATTACAGATTTTGTATGTGCAGTGAAAGGCAAATTGTTTGCAGCGATTATTGATTGGGAAAGGCTGAGTTAATGTAATTGCAGAACATAAAAGGAGGAAATATAATAAAAAAATAAAATTAATATACCAGTCACAGAATCTGAACTCAAAAAGCCAATAAAAGACATGTAATAAAGCATTCCAGAGAAATGCAACTGTGTCACGGTGAATATCAAGCTATTTACTGAAAAGTGCAAATATCAACTGCAGCATTCCTCACTGCTCAGACATTCACCTGAGTCCTGTCTACGGTCACTGCTTTACAGAATTAGTAACTGCAGTGAAACCCACGTTCCCCTGACTGCGGAGTGTCAGCAAGGTCTTCACCTGCGCTGCCGTGGAAGCACAGCCTGGTAAGTCTTACTCTGGGATGCAAAGTAAGGAGTCGGAAAGACGTTGATCTAGATGGAAAATGCTGGTGTCATCAGCCTATGGAGAGAACAGCTAAAAATGGAAAATTTCCCAGGGAGCTGGGGTCCAGTTACACAGTGGTACAAGATGTCCTACAACACAGTGCCCATTCGAACAGCTCCCTGTGGTGAGAACACTGTTTGTCGATGATCCCACGAAAATGACATTGCCTAGAGAATCAGGAGACTGAACAGAAGCGACTAAATATGTGCCCTTCATATTTGTTAAATGACATTTTTGGACTTTCTAGGTTTTGCATTGTCAAGCTTTGCTGTCTCCACGAAGACTTGGAGTGTATCTTATTTTGTGCCAAAGCTCAGATTAGTGGCACATTCAGCCTCCGGCACTTCTTGCCTTTGAGGACTGAAGTCTGTTACCATGAGGACTTGCAGCACAGGCAGAACCAGATGTTGGTGGCAAATGAGCTAAAAGCAAGAGGAAGAAGTATAGGAGAAACAGGAAGAAATTCTTCCCTGTGAGGGTGGTGAGGCCCTGGCACAGGTTGCCCAGGGAAGCTGTGGGTGACCCATCCCTGGCACTGTTACAAGGTCAAAGGGGCTTGGAGCAGCCTGGTCTAGTGGAAGTTGTCCCTGTCCATGGCAGGGGGTGGAACAAGTCGAGCTTTAAGGTCCCTTCCAACACAAAACATTCTGTGATTCTGGGATTCTATGAAGAGAATGTCCTTCGTCCTCAGCATATGCACACTAATGAACTTCAGCAGCTGATAAATTTGATCCAATTTTTGGCTTATAGATTTTGTTAAATATTATATGAAAGGTAACAACAGTTTTCCCTATTTTCCATAATGCTGTTTTCCCTAAATCCTTGGCCAGTCTGGATTTCTGCAACTATTCTGGAGGATGCTCTGGCCTCCAGAGCAGTCTGGAGCTGTGTACACCTTTACAACAATGAAAACAGGAAAGCAAAATCCCTGCTAAATATGCATTTACATTTTCTTCATGTACAACAGCATTTTCTTAGCACTTTCAATCCAGAGTGGAAAGTAAGAATGTCCTTTTAACGTGTCCATCCAAAAAGAGGTAAAATATAGGTCTTTCATAGGCTATATATTTAAAAGAAGAAATGGTGCTTTTAAAATGGAATGTCCAATATCTGGTGAGTAATGGATGACAAAGAGGTTGCAGGGTACTTTATTATATGTCTCTAGAGACAAAGAAGTCGATTGCTACTAACTGAGTTGATTTACAATGATAAAGATTTCTATTTGTAGGAACCTCGCTGCCTTCAGTCACCTCCTCTTGCATCTCAGGGCACACAGAGATCAAAAGCTTCGCTTTTGCAAGAGCAAAGAATTTTTCTGTGAGTTCAGACGGACTGTATTTTTCTGGTTATCATGACAATCCTATCAGACTAATGGACTGACAGCCCTAGAACCGCTCTTCTATCTAGGAAGGGAGTGATGTGACCTCCAAGAATCATTTTGTCATATTTGGTAAGAGCTTTATTGTTTTATTGATACCATTCCTTGCACTGAAACCATTCAAAAGTGAAATAAAATGTTTCTCTGCATTTATCAGTAGTGAGAGGGAAGAATGGACAATTCCACCTGGATTGCCACCAGTGGAGGAGAGGAACAAGGCTGGGAGAGGGACTGGAGAATGCAAAGGAAACACTCTGGAGTCACTGGCAAGGTGTTCTTGGAAGGCTGGGTGTGTGTTGGAGATCAGGAGCCCCAAGCAGAAATAATTTATGTTTCTGTGACACTATTTGCTCCACCTGAGTTTTGGTTTCTCTTCCTGGGTTTTGGTGGCATAACCTACTTTAAAGCCCTAACTCTCAGCCAGTGCTTCAGACACCACCTCCCATTTGTTCTGCTCTGTCCTAAACTCTCCATTAAGTTGAGGACTCCATGTTTTATCAAGACATGCTGTCCTGTGTCCAGAGTTCAGAAGAGAAACACTGGGAGTGAATCTCCTGCTTCCCTAATGCTGCAGAGGGACTGGGAGTGTATTGAAGATAAACTTATAAAAAGCAAGGTCAGAAATAACACAACAGCTAAGAGAGAAGAGCAGTAGAGCTGCTAATTGGCAAAGTCCTGTTGTTGCGCTGCCTCACGGTGTGGTAGCGACTGAGAGAGCAGAGACGTGTTTGCTGATGAAACACTGGAGGTGGACAAAACAACTGCACTTGGGGCAGGCTAAATAAAGGAGCTGCAGCTTCAAAGGAAAGTACTTGCAACATGAAACTTGTGATGGGCTTGTGAGGGTGTCAGTGTGACAGAAGCCCTGGGGCTTCCGACAGGACGCCCATTGATACGAATAGCAAGGTCACGATGGAGCTGGAGGATCCATCAATCACCGGGGCACAGACTGCAGGCACGGCATAGCTGGAGTGACACAGCCACTTCCATAGTGCTGGGGCTGCCGGGGCTCTCGGGCTTTTAAAGGAGAACAAATTTTTACAGAGGGAGCTGGGAAATGCTGTAGTATGGCAGAGTGTGTTATGACTCATCACACCAGGTCTTGCCTGTGCTTCCTCCTAAAAACCTGCAGAAATCTGTGAAGTAGCTGACCTGTCACTTCTTTGCCCGAGAGCTGACTAGCAGGGTAACAAGGAGATTATTTTAAGGCTTTCATTTTATAAGATGAAGGTATCAATTCTCTATCTTCCCATGGATAATCCTGTTATGGGATAACATGATTTTAGTACAGTCCATTACAAATGACAATCTTTTCAGTCTTGTTGGACTGAAGTCAAGTCCTTCATAGCTGCTTTCATGCAAAGAAAGCAGGAAAATGTCAACTTTCTGCTCCAACTGTTGAGCTGCATTTCAGCTGATGTCACCAAGACGTCGCACAGCATCTGTACAATTTACTGACAGTCTCAGTTATGCACATACGCAGCTCACACCCTGCTGTGACACCCAGCAGTGCACACCTGCCAGAGGTGGACCTGCCCCACCACCGTATTTATCTGCTGCTCTTCCTGCTGCTTTACATTCCCAGTGTCCCTGCAGAGCAATGGGGTGTTGTCTCTGATGCTTTAAACGTGGGGAAATTTGGGAACACTGAGAAAGGCAAGAACTGAACTCACGTGAACCGGAGCTGTTCGTCTCCCTGGTTTGCCTTCCTGTAATTTTCACTGAAAATTCCCAAGGAAGTTGTTTACTGAAGAGAAGGTTTTACACTTTTAACTTCCCAGTTAGTCCCCACACATTCATTTTGGTTTTCTGTATGGAACAGCAGCATAAAAACAATGAAAAGCATTTTGCCTTATACCAAAAATTAACTGTCTATGGTCCTACAGGTCAGTGAGGTTCTCCACAAGCAGACTGGCATTTCCACTTGGTCTGCTTTCTGGAAATAAAAATTTGGATCTTTAAATCCAGACAAGTCCAGTTCTTTCCTCAGGAAGAGGGTTTATTTCTACAAATGATGCTGAAATTAGAGGGATATTATTTATATTTACTGCAATAGCATTTAGGAGCCTGAGGAATGGATGAGAAGCCTCCTGGGGTCCATGGTGTACAAATACAGGATAAAGAATAATCCCTGAATTTTGGGATGCTGGGTAGGGAAGAAAGGGGCTGTGTACACTGAAATACCACACAATTCAAGAGTGAGTACATTTTCACTTATTAAAACATAATGAGCTGTAATTAAAAAAATAGGTTTTAAATTGCACTGTGGAATCTCAATAGTGACAACTCCCTGCTCATTCTCACCGTCACATTTCAAAACACTTGTCTTGGTTGCTTACAAAAAACTTTCCCTACTCAGGAAAAATCCTTAATTATTTTCCTCCATCTCTGTGCACAAAGGAGTCACTGTAAATTCTGCACTCCAGCAAGGTCAAAATCTAGGTCTGCAGATGATCTTAATGATAACATACACATGTCCTGCCTGAGGAATATCACTGATATTTTCTGGAATAAAGTGGGAAGTGAATTTTTCTATTTCAGTTTATGCTTCAAATTATTTCCTCCTATTGAAATGTTCCTTTAAAGCAGCGACAGCTCATTTCCTTGAGAAACTGGAGTCCACCCACTGAATGTTATTTCTCACCGTACATAGGTAAAAAGAGATTTCCTACTCTTTGCCCACTTCTACCCCATAGATTTAATGTGTAAACTGGGAACACGCAGAATATATTGCTTGGCACAAGTCGGTGAGGTTTCACCTGTGAGAACACAGTATGAATTCAACCTTTGGCTGCTTGTACTAAACCACAGGGCGAATCTACACTTAAGTGATGTAAAGTTCATAGGTTAGACCCAAACCAACAAACCCAAACTCACAGAGCAGCATTTAGGCTTGCAGAGCTCACTGACCCTCTGACTTCATCTCGCTTGAGTCATTGTGGGAGGAGAGAACCTTGTCCCAGGGAAAGCACAAAGGGAGCACAGAGCTCTCCTCTTGCTGTGAGGGGCTCCTGGTATTTGGGGGGGGGATGCCGAGCGCAAATCCCCAGTCGAAACACTGAGGGGGGAAGGAAAATAGGATGTATTTCATGAACAAGGCAGAGGAAGAGTGATTGATGCTCTGGTAACAAGCATGCAGTGCATCAGGAGAGCATTCTCATTCTCAAATTTTACAGTGAAACTTCCTTTTGTGTTCCTGAGTTATGTTTAAACGTTCATTTAAACTTCAGGCACAAAGCACCCGATATTCCTTGCTACCCTCTGCAATGAATCCCCAGGATTCACTCCTGTAACCTCTGCAACACTGATCTCAGCACCACAACAGGTGAGCGAAATTCATACCACGGTTTGCCCTTTCAATATCACACATTTCTGTGTGAACCTGGAGAGGTGGGAGGAGAATTTTTCCTAGTTTAGATGTGGATTTGATTTTCTTCTCTTTTTTCTTTTTTTCTTTTTTGGTCCATGGATTTGTTTCCATGGGCCAGTTTAAGTTCCAGGTGATCTAGATCTTAAGCCATTATTTTATCTTTGTCATGGATCAACCCTTGGATCATTTTAAATACGAGGAAACCTATATTGCCCTGAATATGGAAATGCAGCTCCTAAAAAACCTCTTCTAGGAGGGGAGTGACAGCCAAAGTTCTGATTAAATTCACCTCTTCCACGGGCTTCTGCAACCAACACAAACAACTGTGAAATCTTTTCTAGCAGGGTAATGGAGGGAGGAAAAGAGTTGGCTCTAAGTTTGGGAATTATTATTCTTATAAACCCATTCACACACGTATCACTGGGGACAAGTGAAGGGCCAAAGACATGCCAAGCAATTACACAGCTACACAGGTCCGTGCACAAGATATTCTGCATCACGTTGGCTGTAATTTGCGCTCGCTACGTTGGCACAAGCTCCACCTGTGTCAGATGGTGGCAGAGAAAACAACCTTTCTGGGAGACTAAATCCATCTCAACAGTGGCCAAGCTATGTCCTTGTTTTGGAAAGTCTGACTGGGAGCAGCAGCGCCTTTCAGTTTGAAGCGGAATAAAGGTTTACAAAACTTGCAGTAGCAAGATGTTGTGAGCCCCTTGGTGACACCACTGTAACCGGCCACAGCTTAGAGGGGATTTATGAGATAATATTCAGTCCTAGCTGTGACCTCAGCTAGCTCTGTGTCCTGATGACAAATGATTTCTGAACAGTTTTATATTTTCCCTTGCTACTCATCAGAGTTGAGAGAAACCAGATGAATCTGTTTCCTAGTTCAGCTGCAAAGGCAACAGAAGTACCTTTCTCAAATCACTGAAATTCGTGACACCGAGGGTCTCGGCAAAGCGGGGAAGTCAAGCTCATCATTCATCTTTTACAACATGTTTGCAGAGTCTACAAAAGGGCTGATGTGATGAGGGAGTGAGTCTTGGCCTTGCACGGGGCAGCGTTCAATATTCATAGAATGCATTAACCCCTTTCTCTCCATTGGTAAACTGAAGACTGCTGGTCGCTGTCAAGTGGAACGATCTCACTTCATTATTTTCCTCAATTTTTTTAAAGTTTTCCTTCAGTCAGTCTTGTAGAGACCATTCTGGCCATGAAACAGGCCACAGAAAAGGACACTGCAAGACAGATGAACTTGTTTGTAGGGTTCCTGAAGGCTTAAAAACCAACTACAAGGGTGAGGATTTATTGGAACACCTGGATTTTGACTGAGGATTATTTTTTAACAATTAGAAGAGAAATGCATTCAGTTACCTTGGTGTGGAAGGTGTGTTGACTTGACTCACCAGAAGCAAAGAGACCAAGCCAGAAGTGCTAAAGGTGTGTCTGTCCAGCTGCAGTGCTGGCCACAGTATTAACAGACCCAAGAGATTTTAAGGAGTATCACTGTGCTCCTAAAGGCTTGCTTATTATTCTGTGAACTGTTCATGGGTAAGATAGAAAAGCCCCCTTGCTTTTTACTGCCCAAAGCCTGTAACTCTTGTTCAGAGATTACAATCTTGTACTCTTAGAGCTGTGCCCTTGAAAATCGAGTCTCCCGTTGGACGAGGCTGCTCAGACTTAGAGCAGCAGGAACAAGGCTGTTCTCAAAATTAGTTATTGTACCCACATCGTCCCCCAGGACTGGTTTGGCACGGCCCTGTAGCTGCTTTCTGCTATTTGCTCGCCTCAAGAGGACAGAGAGTTTGGAATCACATCTCCCTCTCCCAGTAATATCCTGTTTTGTGCTGCTGCTTCTGCTTTGCCACGGATCTGCCAAGTGCTGCAGGTGCCGAAAAACAAAGGTGAAAGCACCCATATGGTGCTTTCGGATCACAAAAGTGACTCGCAGAAGCAAAAGCCCAAAAGGACCTGCTTCTTTTTTCCCTCGTAGGAAAACCCA
Organism: Sclerurus mexicanus; assembly: GCA_013396755.1. NCBI lineage: Eukaryota > Metazoa > Chordata > Aves > Passeriformes > Furnariidae > Sclerurus > Sclerurus mexicanus. The sequence goes on along the minus strand of VWZF01006382.1, from coordinate 281,264 downwards.
ACAGGGAATCTACAGAGTTATATCCAAGTGCCAAGGCCTATGAAAGGATTTATTGTGGATGTCTTTTACAAGATTCCTTCCTTGTTGGAGATAGGCCCTTTGGGATTCCCCTTGATGATATTGCTAATCCCATCTATTCAAAATTTATGACGCGCATTCCCTAGAATACCAAGATGACTTTAAAACCACAGAGTAGACGGGGGGCTTTGCTGGTTTTCATAGTAATTTTGTTTTTCAGACTTCAGAATGCAGTCACTCACTGTACTCACAGGCTTCCTCCTGTGAACACCAGAGCTGTGATACTGTGTTCAGAGCAAATGTTTACTAATATTCCCATTTGGATCTGGGGTCTGGGTTTTTTTCCTGGAATGGTAGAAGTCATTTTGTGTGAGGTGTGTGTGCACGTGAGTGTGTCTGCATTCACACCTGTGGGGTTTTCTTCTGAATGCTTCTTCAGTCACTGCTTTAGGAATTAAAATTTCTGCAAAAATAATTTTTTTCCTTTCCACACACACGCAAAAATTAACTGCAAATACAGTGTCTCTCATGTTTTAAAATCTTTCTGGTTAACTTTCTCTGTGTTATCAACACCAAATATCTGGAGTCTAACTCTGGAGCTACTCTGCAGTTCCCTGCTGTGTACACAGGTAGGGGAAGAGACAAGGATGGGGCTCAGCTGCCCCAAATGTCCTGTCTGGGAATAAATCGCTTCATTCCATATATGCCAATTCCCTGTCTTCTAACTTCCTTACTATTTACAGGCCTTCCAAACACGTACCTGGCTGAGGCAATAATGGCAGACCAGTGAGAGAAAAGGCAATAATTTAACTCCAATAAAAGTCACATACAGGGAGCTTTTGTTTTAAAATGTCATGTTATGTTCTTGCCTCAGGAAGTTTAATTTGATTTGGTGTAATTAAGGAAAAAATCCCAGGCAACGTATAAGTTACACGATGCCTTCTTTACATCAGATCAGGGAAAAAGATTTTTGACAATGTTGCCTTCAAACACCACAAATTTATTTAGAAAGCAGCATTTATTTTCCCCTTTTATTTGTAGTTCCCTTAAAAGAAAACATTTTCTCTAAGGAATATGGTCTTGTTTTAGCTCAGAAACACAGATTTATATCTCATCTCTGAGTCTCTGCGATGCCTCCTGAGCACAGCAAGGGCTAGTTCAGAGGACAGATCCAAACCAGCATTTTAGAAACATAAACCCTACCCTAACCCTTCTGAGAAATAATCCATTCAATCCCTGGGAATATCAGGAAAGACAAAAAAGTGATAGCACTAATAATAAAAACGAGAGCTGCTCTCATTAATAACGAGCGGCACATTAAATGAAGCTCATTTAAACACACTGTGGTTTAATTAGATTTAGTTTAGCCACCTAAAAAAATCCCAGCAGAACTTTCACTGCTGCTCCCTGCTGTGAGCCCACCTGTTTCTGCCACCTCGCTGCCTTGGCACTCCAAAAATCCCGGGATTGGCTCCGTGGGCCGGGGCAGGTCGCAGGGACAGGCTCCCAAACTGCCTCTCCGTGAGGCTTGGGGAGGAAAAAGTACTTTTGAGTGAAAAAGCAGCTTTGCCCATGATTTATCATGCAGAGAAAACAGAGAAACAAGTGCTGCTAAGCATCTAACTTTTCCAGGCAGGGAACAGATCTGTCATTTTAAGAAGTTTTCTAAAACTCTGCACAAAATCTATTAAAAAAACTACATTGTTTTGAGACAAATCTTATCCCCAAAATAACAATCTTACATATATATTTTTAAAACCCAACCAAACATACACAAAGATAGAGCATATATCTGACACAGTGTCTCTGTGCTGTTAGCCGCATGTTTGGATGTGGGGAAATTCTTCTCCTTGGAATAGTTTCCCTCCCAGGGAGTGCTCAGAGCCTGACCTGAATCCTGGGGAAGGAGCATTTGCAGGAAGCACCTTTGGAAGCACAGACTGGGCAGGCAGGAGGCTCCCGTGAGCCACAGGCAGGGAACAACAGGGACTATTTCCATATAAACAAGCCCAGGATCAGCTGAAGTTGCTGTTCACTGGCAAAGGAAAATAAAGAGACAATTCAGAATCAAAGGTGAGTCAAAGAAAAAATATGTCCAATAAGAGGAGGCAGCCCAGACAATCAGTCAGATGCCAAAACATGTGACAGACCCAGAGGCAACTCCAAAACAACCAAACCAACTGCCTGTGAAGTCTGCCAAGGAGCCAGATGCTCCTGCTTAAAAATATCTTCCGCTGCCTTGGCATCTGCATTTTCTGCCTGTCGTCAAAAGAGGAGGGAGGGGAAAACGGGAGAGCGGTGCGGGAGTAGATGTGGGGGGCAGCAACTAATAATATTTTTGCCATTTTCATTCTAAGTACTTCTGATCATTCATTTGCAGTTTGTCATCGTGTCACCGGAGAGCAAAACAAAACCCCAGCCTGGCATAGGCTGGGGAGGGAAAAATAGGCAAAGCCCTCTATGTAGAAGGAAAGAAACGAGGAGAAAGATCCAATAATTCCACATTGCTGGGGGTGGCACGTTCCTGTTGGGGTGATAAAAAGCTCTAAGCTGCTGGAGCTGGCAGTTTACCACCCAGGAAAGCACCCGCGTGCCCGGGCCTGGACAGAGCCAGGGAGGGGATGCTCCAGCCTGCACACACCTTGGGTGTCCCCGAGGTGCCCCAGCTGTGCGGTGGGGACAAACGGGGAATAAATTGAACCGAATCCAAGTATTGCTGCTATTAATCACAGCAGCAGATTTGGGGTCACAGAAGCTGCAGGTGCTTGACAGAGGCTTCAAACACACTTTTGTAATATTAGTGAGTGAAGACGCGGATATTTGTTGCTGTAGTTGTTGATTAAACCCATCAAATAAAATACACATTCTAGAAACAGTAGATTATTTAATAGGCAAAGGTGAAAGCAGAGCACAGTCAGAAAGGAGAGAATTTGTGCAAGTTCTGTTACAGGAGGAACTATAATGCAAAAATTATTATCACACTTCATTTGTATTGGAGGGCTTTACCTCTTGCACGTAAAAGTTTTCAAAGGTGAAATATGCCCCTTCAGAAATTAAATTGCAAAAAAAGTTTTGGTTGCATTTCTTGATTCCCTGGTAGGGAATCAGGAATCCCAGGTGTGGTCTGTCCCTCTGTCACCAGCTGGTTCCTGCACACACGAACCCTCTGTGCTCCAGCGTGCCGGACGGTCCCTCAGCGCTCCATCCCAAGCAGAGCTGCGCTTCCAAAGCCAGCGCTGCTGGAGCAGCAGGTACTGAACAGGACTCGGAATACAACACTCTGTTGGAGAGTGATCTTGCTTGAAAAGAGTGTTCGTTATTGTAAGATAGAAATCAGAACTTTATCTTTCTTCTGGGCTGCCCAGGTTGGGTTCTTACTGGGGAGGGTTTGGGACACTCAGTGAGTCGGGGATCACCTTGAATCGACATGCTTCAAAGCAAGAAACCTGGTACTAAACGAGAGCCATATCAGAGACCATCGCTGCCTTTTAGAAAGCAAACAGCACCGAAGGTCAGGCCGAGCACGGCTGGGGTAAAACTGCTCCCCATAAAGCTCTGGAAAGAACAGAAAGATCCTTTTGTGGGGTTTGACTTCTTGCCCCACTCGGGTGCGTGGTGAGATCGGCTCACCGGTGTTTGTTTCAGGGCAAAGTTTCACGCCGGCTGGTCGCCGGCAGAGAGGGCAAGCGCTGGGCTCGCAGCTTCTCTCTCAGTCCCTGCAGCAATCTGGCAGCCGTGGGGCTGCCACCACCTTCTCTGCACCGAAAGGTTCCGCTCCCAAAGTCTGCGCTACACCTTGGAGCCTGAATTGTGCATACAGAGCTCGTTTGCAGAGAAACGCAATCGCAGTAAATAAATAAGTAAGGGGAGCCAAGGCGGCAGGGTGGGGAATCGGCGGGAGCGTTTCAAAGAGATGGAGAGAACTTGTGGTGACAAACGTTTTGTGTGAGTCTGGTACTGAGATTGTAAGAATTTTGCATGTCTACATCAACTGACTGATAGCAAAGGAGTTTCTAGTCCCCCTCATGGCACACACAAATGTCTGTTAAAGACATAAATATTTAAAAACAACAGCTAGACTAAGAGGGTTAGCTTTCATTTCATCTAATTTGGCAAGCATTAGCTACACCCACCAGAAATCATTTTATTTTGTGTAATTTAATAGCAGATCTATTGTAGCATCGCAGTTCTGACATACCGAAACAAATCAATGTGCCCCTTTTTTTTTCAGTTGAGAATTAATACAGGGCTGCATTTCAAATGTTAGATGGAAATCAACAAAGATTGAAGCCTTTCTCTGTTATTCACTTATTTTCATCCTCTGCTGCAAAGTTTATTTGCCTTCCTGCATGTAATACAGAGACTTTGATCCTTGTTCAAATATCTCAGATTTTTTACATCCCTCATGTTTGATCTGGTTCTCAGGTGAGAATTATTGGCAGAACTTGTTAGAATTACACCTGCCAATGGCAGCATACATGGTAGCAACATGCAGTTATATAAACTGTACTGTGTATGCCCTTTGGATTCTTACACAGCAGAATAATATTCCCACAGAAATCAATCTGAGATTTTAATTTATGAAACACTCTCTGTCTTCCCCCCCACCTTAAAGGGATAGATGGAGTCACGGAGGAAGAGGCAAGATCACATCAAATAAAGCAGGTTTAGAATGGTCACGGATGACCTTCACAATATGCGTTTTGCAATTTTGGGTGGATTAAAGGAAACTAATGATGGCTTTGAAATGAGCTTTAGGATAAAGCTTGGGAAACTCTAATCATTACAAATCCACTACTTAAGAGAACAATTCCGTGTTGCACACTGCAGCTTTAAAGCATACATGGCTTGTTTTCTTTCCTCCTCTCAACAAGCTTATTTTGCTTTCACTTATTCCAGTCTCCTTACAGGAGCCCAGCGACTGTTTTCATTTTCTGCCCTGCCTTTAAATTTAAGGGAGCCTATTTTTTTTTCCGTGGCCTTGTCCTTACAGTGCCTTTTGCATTCGGTTTAGGACTCATAGAGTTAACAGGCTGGGGAAGAGAGAGAGGAAAAAAACCCAACCACTTGCATTAAGCCTGAAGCCTGTCACCTTTTCTTGGCAATTACACTGCTAATGGCTGGGTCCCAAGCAAAGTGGCAAAGAATATCTCTTCTCACGTTCCCAACTCACAGTGCATTCCCAAATACCAGATGGTGTTTTTGGAATCCATTTCACTATGTTTGATATGACAATACTTTTGTATAATGTTAAATTATATATAACTATTTCAAATAGCCGATACCAGAACAAGGCTAGAAAAGGAATATTAGATGCAGGGAGGAAAGAGAGAAACTGAAGACTGAAGGTTCTCGTCTCCTCCTATTGTATCTTGTGTCTCTCAGATTTTTGTGTCATTTGAACAAAAGAGGAAATAAAAGTGGTCCAACAGACTCACTCTTGCAGTGGTACTATTCAGAAAGGGTGTTGCTTCCTTCCCAGAATTTGGTGTACATCTTAGGCCGCCTGCCAGCTCTACAGGAGGCAACTGCAAGATCATAAATAGTGCAGGGAAAGCAGGAAAAAATAAAAAGGGGAAAAACCCCCAGTCATGACTAAAAAAAGTTCCACCATTTTCTTTCCAGATTTTTCCTTGAAATCTTGGGAAAAACAAGTGCCAGAAAGTTCAGGAGAGGTAAACTGGTACATCCCCATTAACCTCAGTGGAGCTGTGCCAGTTGACAGGAGCTAAGCATTTGGCTCAAGATATTTAAGATGAAATAACTTGGATCTATGGAGTAAGTCATCAATACATCCTACCGAAGGTGGATCCAAACTCTCTTGCCCAGATTAGCGATTCCAGTTTTATATTAACACTGATGGACTTACAGGAGCTGGAAAATATCCCCTGGAATCAGGCCTGCAGATTTAGTTGCAACACAATTCATCGCGCCTGGACTGAAGAACAGAAGTAGCTTATCCATTCCTCAGGAGACAACCAGGGCCTCAGCTTCAGGAGGGACAAACATTTTCCTTTTGTTGGCCACACTACAAACAATTTCTAGAGAACAGGAAGAAAATGCACTACTGGGGAAAAAGGTATTCAGGATAATCAGCATCCCATCGGTTTGCCAGTGATGCCACTTCCATGATCAGAATGCTCTCCTTTAACCACTGGGTCAGTTCTATGATTTCTAAATGGAAATTGTTTATTTTAATGTGACCAGGAACTTTGTTTTCTTCCATCTGTGTTTCTGCTCAAGGTACATTTTAGCAACCTGCAAGGTTTCAGGATAAACACTTACCAACAAAACACTTCCCAAGCCTAACTGCAACACAAATATTGAAGCTCTAAGGACACAACTTCACAATTAATTTGTCTAGTTCAACCAGTCTTGTTCCTGTACATGCTGCAAACCCATGGTGAACGTAATCCAAGTGAAGATTTAATTCATGTGGCTACACAAGAGCAACTCACCACATAAGTAGCTTACTTTTTATACAACAAAATACTGATTTTTCCCTCTTGATTACTCGCGCTGCCAGCATACAGTAAAGATTATCAACCCCTAAAAGGATCATACAGATCCAGTGACTACTACATAATTAACAATAACTTGTAGTAATGCAATTTAAGAGTCTTTTTAATGGGCATAGATGGCAGAATGTATAGGCCATCTTTCTTTGTCATCCTAGAAAAGGGGCCCCATGCGGAGCTGCTGGTTGCTGAGTGATGCTTTGTAGTCTGTACCAGACAGTTGCACAGTACCAGCTGCATTGGCAGGTAGCCGAAGTGCAAAGAGATAGCTGCCAAGCTATGCTATACAAAGGCAGCAGTGCCAGAGAGAAAGGGACCTTTGCATGAAGTCACCTTTGACCCCAAAGCCAGCATGGATCCCATATTCATCAATTCCAGACAATTGCATCTTTCATTCCACCACAAACTATGATTAGAAAGGGCCCGTTTGTGATAGTGATTGTTAGTTTACAGTTCCCAGAGATTGGATTATTTAATCTTTAGTTCTGTTGGCAGCAATATTTTCCCTAACCTTTTGTAGTGGCGTGCCAGTGATAATCTAACATATGTATATAGGGAGATACACACACACACACACAGAGGCACCTCCTTTCCCCACCAAAACTGGGTGAAGAGGGATGGATGCACAGAAAAACCGCAGCACACAAAATTCCTGTTGTTTGGTAAACGTGGTGCTAATGTACATTTTGAGAATTCAGCCTGGAAAGTGCAGAGAATTCTGATGGCAGCAACACCTCTGCTTCTGGCCGCAGTTCCTTGTGCTGGATGGGAAAGCTTTTGCTTAGAGAATGGAGATTATCAGAGGCATTATTTTTGGAGATTAGTTTTTAATTTCTATAAATATTGGCTGCTTGTAGAACATGCAAAAAGAAGAACATTAAACATTTTAAAAGGACTCATGAGAAAACCACCAATGACAAACAAAACCACGATCTGAGGGGTGTGGGGGGAGACAGTGCACAGAATAACAGCAGCAGGGAAGCGTCTAGGCCTGGTTGCTGCCTCTGCTCTCCTGTGTGGCCAGCTTTGATATTGTGAGCCCTATTGAAATCCCTGGCAGAGCTCACAAGGTGCCTGTGCCTGTCAGCACTGGGATCTTAGGAAATGAGTCTCCAGTAGTGAACTGCACCCAAATCCCCCCCAGACTTCGCCCAGCACTCCCTCAAGCAATAATGCAAGCTGCACAATCAACAAGTAGGCAATGAACATAAGATGCCTGAGAATACAAGTCTCAGCAACAACTTTCCGTAGCGTTCAGAAGAAAAAGGGGTAAAAATGCCACCAGAATCAAGTGAAGAACTAACAGTTGCAACTGGGAATAGAGAGAAAAGGGAAGGAAGGGGGGAAAAAAGACAAAAAAAGGATGTGAGTCTATAAAACTTCCATGAAAATCTTTTTTTTTTATCTGCTCCTTTGGTCTGGTCTCAGGGATGCTGGCTGAAGGGATAAAATCCCTCTACCTGAAGGCTGGCCGTATTGTGCTGCACCTGACTTCTGGCTCACAGGCAAGACCGTCTGTTCTTTATTTTCACTCTGTATGAAGCTAATGGAATTTGCAGTTGATTAACCTCAAATCTGGAGTAATGATCCAGCCTGGGACTGCAGCTGGCAATGCTGGGGCTATTTGTACTTCTTAACTGAGTAAGACAGCAACAAGTGTAATGGCACGAAGGTAAAGATCCCGGGTAGACGGGTAAGTGTCAGGGGTACCATAAAAGGAGGTGAGAACATGACCTGAGAGAGCAGGCACTGTCCCTTCCTCCCCATGGAGAGCTGGGAGCACCAAATCTTAGCAAAATTAATCACAAGATAATACAATACAACGTAAATGGCTACAATTTTTCAATTATATTCTACAGGGGACACTCAAACCACAAGATTTACCCTTTCCACACACTGAATTCATGCATTAGAAAAAGGTCATCTGATGAGGAAGAGCCTCTGTAGAAAAATTAGGAGGCACAGACTCCTAAAACTTCTCTCCAACTTCTGTTTGTGTGAGCAAAAACAAAGTCTTTGTCAGGCCAGCACAGCAAAAGAAAATTCAGAGTAGAATTACACTGTACTATTTGTGTTTATTTATTTGTGCCAGTTAATGATTCTGTCTGAAATATGCAAAATCACAGCTGAATCGCTGCAGATAAACACCACCAGAAGACAATTCAAACATTTTTTTTTCTTAATAGTGGTATTTCTGTTTTCTCCTTTGCAATTGTTCAAAGCTTCAATGAGCAGAATTACACAAACGTGCACCAAGCCTCAGAACTAATTTAGTTTAGCAAGTGCTTCACACATCTTCGTTTACTGAACAATGTTACTTTCAAATCACGACAACATTCTTCCTTCCTCTCCTCATGACTAATACAGTGTTATTCAAGCCTCTCCTCTTCAGACACTTCATCTCCTTACAAATCTTTTCCCCAGCTTTACCACCTGATTTCTAATTAAAATTAAACTGAGAAAGTTCCTTTACTGATGTAAACCCTGCAACCCCAGGGCGAGTAACAGGCGTTGCATGGCTTTCCTTCCACGGCATCATTTGGAAGAGAAACTTCTTCAAAGGGATAAGCAAAGCGAGCTGGGATGAGCTGTGCTTGGTCTTGAGCTCTTACACTGCTTGTTGCATAAATAAGTCTTAATGTGATGTAGTGAAAACAATTTTTCACTCTAAGGGGGATCATTCTTCCTGTCCTATGTAAGTCTTGTCAAATTAATGACTACCATTGGACTTTCCTAACACTGCATTACTGTCTGTATTTTATTTATATATCGTGCATGTAAATATACATGTGCACACGCACACACACACGCACTGTGTGTACTATATGTCAACAACTAATCAAAAATTGTTTGCCCACAAGCATATGTGAAAAATTCATCTAAATAATTGTACAGTTAATTTTTAATGAAATCCAAGTAATCCACCCAATTTACCAAACTCCTACTTAATATGAAACAGCGGCGTGCAGCGAGATCTGTGTGCCTTGCACGGTGGGAGCATTCGTACCACTTCAGGCATCCTCAGTCAAGATTTATTAAAACATTATCTTGATCTGGAGATCACTGCTTTTACTTGTGTGCAGAGTGAAGAAGCATATGCTATATGAGTAACCCATAGTGTTTGGCTTAAAGGCAAAATAAAAGTCAGCAATAAATAAACAGTAAAAAACAGACTGCTGGGAGATGGGAACACTCCACAGTCTTTCCTGGCGTTAGTTCTCAAATTCTTTAAAACCTTATATTTATAAGCAACTCGTTTAAAAAAAAAACACAAAACCCTGTAATTATAACATCTTCACATAATGTTGGAAACTCAATAATTAACATATAATGCTATTTTTGAGGTGAGTTTAATTATTCTACTCCAAGGATGGAGAGGATGAGACATACAGAAATCAAAATGCTGGTTCTGGCAGACCTCTCCAGAAACCAAGGGGAACACGTTGCATATCTGCTCGTGAGAACACAGGTTTGAGCAGCCACCTGCACTTTGCAGGTGCAAACACCTACAGCACACACACAGTTCCACACCACGCTCGTGCACACCCGTCCTGGAGCTGGAACAAAGGAGTCTGCAGGCACCAGCACAGCCGTGGAAGTGCAGGTGTTTGATTATTTCAATCCAGAGCACACCAACAGATGTTTGCCTCACACTGAAATTGTCACAATCCTCAAAACTCTGCAGCTCTGTCATGCCACCCTTATCAGTCTCTTTATTTCTTATATTCCAGAAGGCCTTGTCTCACACTGCTTTTCAAGGTACAGCTTAGACTCGTTTTTTTTCTCCAGCCCCTTATCCTGTCACAAGGGAAAATAAAAGTTCCCAGCCCATCGATCTTTCTGTTCTTAGGCAGCCAATCATTCCCTTTTTGCCTAGATAAAATATTTTTTAGTTAAAATTGTGCGTTCCTCCTCAGTGACTCTGCATTTCGCTATTGCGAACGTCTGGGGTTTATGCAGGATCAGTTCCATGAGCAGGGAGCAGATCTGAAAACTGGTGTGTTGGGACAAGGAACAGAAAGGTGGGCTGCACTTCAGAGGTGGGAACAACCGGTTCCATAAGGGCGTGCGGCTCTCAAGGTGAAGGTGCCCTGAAAGGCCAGACTTTGTCAGGCTGGCAGACACCAGGATGCAGGAGTGGGGGACATGAGCAACGGAGCATTAGGGTTTCTGAACCCTGGCTTTTGCTCCTTTTTCTTGTTTTCCTTTTCTCAGTTTTCACGGAGTTTACGGCAAAGTTCCCTAAAACATTCCCTGAAATTCAGGAACTGAGCAGATGCAATCAGAAGGGGTTGCACTGCCCGTCCTGGGGGACATCTCCTGGAGCTGGCACACGGCCTTGCTCTGGCTCAGCCACCCCTGTTGTCCTGCTGTGGAATGGCCTCAGTGCTGAAGAGTTTGGGCAAACGAGTGTCTGCTCTGTCATTCAAACCCTGTCCCTGCACCCAAAGAGAGGAAGATAAACCACAAAGTCATTTGCCTGTGCAGGGGTTCCGTTACTGGAGGACCAGAGCAGTTGGGAGCCCATATGTTACTGAGTGGGATTTTAACTAATGAAAAATAAACAACTTCAAGGAGTGATTTGAAGAAGAGAAAAACGCACTCTGTGATTCACTGTCTCTGCTCAGGTGTGATCTCTTGGCCACTGCCCTTCCCAAGGCCAGGAAACATTCTCATGTCACAGCCTGCCCTCTCTCCCGTCTCCTTCACAGCGCTGGTGCTGAACACCCACGCTTTGGCCAGTCCTTTTCCTTCCACTCTTTACACTTCCACTTCTTGACACAAACCTATATTAGAAATTACCAAAGGTCACTGCTTGCCAGGAGCCAAGCCTTCACCAAAGGCTTCCCACTGTTTTAGTCCTCTGACCTCTTCCTACATGCCCACGTTCCTTCCTGGAAGGTATTTCCTTCATCTCTCTGTGGAAAACTCTTAGAAAACTTCATCAAGAATGAAAAGAAAGGGCATTTATAGAAATTATAATGAATTTCAACAACTCTACATATGTCCATAGTGAAAAGTTTGCATCATATAAAATCAGTTATAATTTGTAAGAAAGTTACTATTTTCTTTCAAATTCTTTAGGAGTTATACATTGATTTTTGAACAGGAGGGAATACCTTGGGTGTGTTAAATAATGTTTTATGCTACAGTTTCCTGCACATGGGAGACAGCTGATTTCCTTAGGAAACCAAGGCAAAAGGAGAGGAAGCAACAAGTCCTAATTTGTCTAAATTAAGTTCTCATTAGCAGCAGATCATGAGTAAAGTTGAGTTTTGCTTGTGTTTGCTTATAATCCTTGAAACCACATTCTGTTTGTGTTCTTGTAAAACCTTGGTGATTCATCTTTCAGTCACTGCCCTCAACAACCCATGTTTAACCTGTTCCTCTTAATCTAGTCTTTCAAATAACATCACAAAAGAAAACTTATAGTAAAAAAAGCCCTGGCAAACAGCAGCACACAAGCACATTGTTTCAGTTTGTTCCTGAAAACAAATATAAATGTTGACTGAATGATCAAAAGGGAGAGTTTTTCTCTTTTCTTACTGAACACAAAAGGTTAATTTAGGTCACTTTGTAATACTCTTTCTATTTCCTTGACATAAACCAGTAAGCCATGCTCTACTTTCCATTTTCTTCACTAGATAAAGACGATGACTTAGGACTATCAGTGTATTTTCATGCAGAATCAGGTCTAGCCTAATTGAATTCTGGATTTAAAAAAAAAAAAACAAAACAAGGAAAGGAAAACTCCCCTCTAATTTACTCACAGACTCTCTCAGTTACAGAAATGCCCTGTTAGTGACCACGTACGCCCTGTGTCTTTTGAGTCAGTCATGTTTAAAGCAGAAAGGCCTATTTGAGAGCACTGTTTATGCTCGTAATTTCCACACTGCTCCTATTGACAACCTCAATCCGTGTGTGCGATTGCAATTGGGTTGTGAAATTAATATGGCTGTTTTCGTACATCAAGGGCAACCTGCACTCCTTTGAAAGCAAGGGCATTGCAATTATGGGTAGTAAAAGCCTACAAGCTTATAGTGCCATCTGTACCATCCAACACTTCCACCCATCCCTAGTTGTATTGCTAACTTTGCGTTTCGCAGCCTCGGAGAAAAACACAAACCACCAAAGAACAACAGATACGCTTATACAGGCAAAATATTTTGGATCTCACTCCACTAGCCAACACAACTATTTAATCCCTTCTAATGATTTTTATCTTATTGAGAACTACCCTTCATCAATCTGCTCTACGGAAAATAGACCCAGAGATCTTCATCATGGTGAATATAATTCTAAAACCTTTGTGTAAAGGAGTTATTGCAGGTCTGTGCAGCACCTGCTCGGAAGGCACCTCAGCCAGAGTGACTCCTGCTGCTCCGAGATCAGTTGAGTTCCTTGGGAGTGTGGCAGGGCCTCTGGTTTTCGTGGGTGGATTCCCCATGGATTCCACACATAATGTGTGTGCATGAACATGTACAAAGAGTTGAGCACCTGCAATGAGTTCTGTAATTATTACTTGTGAAAGAGTTTCCTAGTGACAGTAATGGAAATAGCAAAGATATTATCACTCCAAAACATGCTGCTGTGAACTGGAAAATTAGTCTTCTTATATCAATGAAGAAACAACTTGATTCATCCTAAAATCATCTTTAAATATTAATGAGTGTGAGTGACCACAACTGAGTGAGAAGGATGCATCGAGGAGCACAGCGAGACTCTTTTCACTCTGGGTTTAAAAACATGGGGAACCTTTAGATAAACCAAAAATGTTACCTTTTTCCTCTCATATCAAGGTAGGGAAAGTTACAAAAAGTTTCAGATTGTTTATGTGGAAACTACTGGGACTTTGGCAACAAAAAGTTTCTGAATGTTCTTTTATTTTCATCTCCATTTCCAAGTACTCCCAGTATTAGTGGAGGACTTGCCTAACGTAGCAGGACCAGACTGCTAAAAACCATGAGAACCATCCCAATAAATTCAGAGATCCAGTTTAAACTGGAGTACATGATTAGTCTCACAGGCTTTGGATTCAGATCGAGGTGATCGACCTCTCAGGTAGTGTCTACCTTTTTCAGCTTTCAACACAGTTTTGACACCTTCAGACCTCAACCCACTGTGTAAAATTACATGATGGTGAGTGGTAGCACAGAGACACCTTAGGTACAGCATGGGCTAAGCTTGGAAGTCCTCCTATTCATCCTTCACAAGACTGATCCTCCAGATCACACTGTCACTTGCTTTTCCCAAGTCTCGCCATGATTTCATATCCAGGGGTCATGATGTGAGCTCTAGAAACCAGACAAGGGGATCACAGCAAGGATGAGGTGGCCCTTAAGGGGACAAAGCCATGCCCTTCTCCACTCTCCCTGGGGTTACACGATCTACACAACGTCCTTCATCCCCGCAAATGCCGGGCAAGAACGTCAGATCTCCGGCTCAGAGGGCAGCACTGGAAGCCCAGACAAAGTTTTTTGGACAAACAGGCTTTTCCCTGCAGCCTTTCCTCGGTGTGTCCCACAGCTACACCACTGTGTCACAACAAATGTTGGCGTTTCTGAGGGGAAGAGGGTTGAACAAGGGTTAACGTGGCGCATTCTCCTCTTACTAAAATGATGTCATTTCCTTCCCCCTCCCCGAAAGTATCTGTTGCTTGGTTGTTTACATACTGAATTTAAAATCTATGTCATTAACCTGCATGGTTCAAAATCGAATCAATTCTCATATATGAAGACATTTGTAAAAATTTAATGTAAACTTCTAGTGCTTCCATGTTATTAAAAGCTATTGGTTTTTAGCCACAAACTACCCATTTTCCCCATTTTTTTGTACTTTCCCCCAAAAAATAAAGACTAAGAAAACAGAAGTACTGATACGCTGTAGAAATTGCCCCAATGAGTTTATAATCCAGTGAGAGTTACACGGTACTGATAAGTAAAGGAAGTTCAACCAGACAGTTTAATCCTCCAATTTCCTGTCTTCTAATCAGCCACTGACTCCTCTGGCTTTAAATTAGAAACATTCATGGCAATATTCAGGACAGGTGAAGGAAAAAGAGTAGAAAACAACTGGAAAAAATACTTATAGGCAAAAGGAGGCCATGTACAGAAAATGAAGATCCTACAAAGTACGCACAATGATGCATTGAAGTGTTATACACAGAATTTAGCAACTCTGACAGAGAAGGAATAATTTTATTAAAAATATTTATACAGCAGCTGAGCAGTGTATGAACATATGAGAGTTCCTGTGTAAAACAAAGGAAATTCATGCTGCAACATTACACTCTGTTCACACTTTGTTGTTTTCATAGGGGCAGAAGCAGGATAATTATTAATACATATATGTGTTTTGATGTACAGTAAATCACAAGTGGGAAACACAAATCAGCAAAGGCACGGACGGTTCGACAGCACGGCGGGATTACCATGAGGAACTTGGGTGAGAGTGTGTACAGATACGCTCAGTGATTTAAACCAAAAATACTACTTTTGAGTCTTTTGGCACTAACAATTAGTTTTTCATATGATGAAATTAAATATTTATTAGATGCACCATTATTTTCAATCTCGTTTACAATGAGATTTATAGTGAGGGTTCTATTAATTCTCACTTGATGGGAATTAGAGTAACATTTTGAATTTTTCAGGTTTTTCCATTGCATAAATTACCTGAGTGATTACAGCTATTCCTCTGAAAATACAGAGCAGAGGTGGGAAAGAAAAGGAATTACCAAGAGCTTCAGTGAAAAAATGTGTTGAGTTAAAAACCTTTAAAGTAACAAAATGACCATTTCAAGCCCAGTCTGACTATTTTTAATAAATCCTCTTTTTACTTATGGCATCTAAAGAAAATAAAGGCATTTACACCGAACTATGGATAATAAAAGGAGCAAACAATTATTTTGGAAACTGACTGGAAGC
This sequence comes from Sclerurus mexicanus, assembly GCA_013396755.1. NCBI lineage: Eukaryota > Metazoa > Chordata > Aves > Passeriformes > Furnariidae > Sclerurus > Sclerurus mexicanus. The sequence goes on along the minus strand of VWZF01006382.1, from coordinate 265,801 downwards.
TCTGCTTTGACTGTCGCATTCAATAAGAGCAGTTTGCCTGCTAACTCACACATGGAATCATTGGAAATGGCTCCTTATTTATTAATGAGGCTTTTTTTCCCCCTTCAGATGTTTCACAAAGAGAACAGTTTTGGGGTTTGGAACTGTTGGGACTGGGAGAGCTCAAATTCAGGGTCTAAGCTGGCTCTCAGTCCCTCAGGTGAGTAGACCTGGAGTCGCTCTGCTCCTCCCAACGCAGCAACTCCAGCCTGATGGCAGCGGGAACCTCGAGCAGAATTTGGCCCAGTTTGGGGTCTTTAATTTTTATTGTCATGGAGAATTTTTCTCTTTGCTGCACATGTATTTCAGTAACCCCGTGCAAAGGAATTTTGCAGACAATCCCTTATTAAACATATTATAGTCACATCACACTGGCTTTGCCGGAGCAAATAATTTTAAAAAAATAATCAGCTTGAAATAAATGTTTATAAAAGTAGCACAGCTGCACATATTTGTTACAAATGTGAGACAGTACTGAAACTTTTCTATGACTAACCCTTTAGTGTCTCTATGACAGCAGCAAATTTAAATGGGAAGTGCCAATGTTAACAAAATAATGATCATTTTCCCAGCAAATCCATCTCATATCTTTTGGCTGCTACAGCAGATAAATTATTTCCTATTACATATATATTTAAAAAATATGTGCAATTCCTTCCTACACAAATTTACAGCATTTAGGAGAAATTTTATGCTACAATGTCACACTACAACATAGCCTAAATAATAACTGTTTCTGCATTTACTTGATTAAAGCATAAAAAAGTAGATGAGGTGTAAGATTGCCTTAAACAGTGGTGACAAATGCAATTATTGCTAAAATGTACAAGTCCTGTGGGTTCTGCTGAAATGTTTGAAACATTTATAACTGTCTACAGGGAAGAAAAATAACGTTTTTCTTTTACTTTGACCTCTTGCTATTTTGGCAAGTAAGAGAAAATATATTAGCCATTCCGTCAGATGGCTGGAGAGAAAAACTAGCTGTGATGAGGAAAAACGAATTAAAGGAGCATTAATAAAGATTATCTATGAAAGAAAATAAGGTCAAAATTAGAACTCTGCATTTTAAAGCCACCTTTCAGAAATGCAAGCTGCTTTGCCCAATGCTAAAATCCATTCATTTTACTAATCATGCAATCAACCAATCTCCATTATCTCCAGAGCTGCCTATAAACATGCTATAGACTGGGGTGAAAGAGGGAGAGTGTGAGGTTGAGAGACAGAGAGAGGGAAAGAAAGAAAGAAAGAGAGAGAGATTACTACACCCAGCCTTTTATAAAGCCGTTTCTTTCATTATAACAGGTCCTTTCATCCAAATGACACAGAACCTTTAAATTTGGGCATAATACTCCAGTACAGTACACAGCCATAGCTTCAAATGGATTTAGAACCTGCTCCAGAAAGAAAACAAACTCCCTCGCTTGACACACAAATTGTTTACGATTCATTAAAAAGCAAAATTGCATATCCCAGTGCTGGCAGCTGAGTCCATATGGGTGCAAGGGGTATTCACTCATCTCTTTGTATGCTGGCAGTACCAAACCGAAGTTTAGCACTGTGCAGCTGAGATTTTGTGCAGCCAGACCATGCATGAGGTAATTTTCAAAGCTTTATTTGTCTTTAAAACATTAAAATCTGCTCTCTAGCTTACTTTTGATGAAAAGAATGTGGCGAATGGGATGAGGTTTGGGGGTAAGAAAAAAATGTATCTACTTTTTGTTGTATGCTTTAGATTAGTGGTGTATGAAAACCTGCTTATTGCTCCATCAATAATTGAAACTTTGTATGAAAATTATTTGCAATTAACACATCTATTGTAAAGATCTTGAATTATTCATTTCAGCTAAAAATAACATCTCTTTCATCTAGCACAACTTCTACCAAAAAAAAGGCTATTTTAGTGATTTCTTTTTTCTGTTAGAAAATAAATGGTATGACGTTCAAGTTTAAGGAGAACTTTTCTGCAATGTTTAATCTAAACAACAGCATGTGTGGTTATAAAACTGTTTATTTTTAGGCAAGTGCATTACTAAATGTTTCCAGGATTTTTACATATTATATTCACAGTACTAAAACATCTGTGGAATAGATGTGACTGAAATGAAACTTCCTCAGACACTTTCTACAGAGGGAGAATAACTGCATAGTAACATTTGAGGAGACTTATCAAATAATAAACACGGACGTACCTCATCATAAAAGCAGCCGATAGACAAGAAAAGAGGACTTGTAATAAAATACACAAATGGCTTAGAATAAGGCAAAAATCACAGCATGATATAAATCTTTGTGGCTAAAGCAGGTACTTGAAAAAACTTTGCTTTGAAAATGGTCAGTAAAAATCAGTATCCTTATTTACAGGGGTTTAACAAGCTAAAAAAAAAAAGTCACATGAATAATCAACAGTTTATGTGCATGCAAATACCCCTTCCCCCTCCAAGTTCCCCTGGCAGAAAGTCTAATTGGAAAATCAGTACTATAAGTACAGTGGTTACCCTTCCCTATTCCCATTAACCAAACACTGCATGTTACATTTCACTGGCAACCGCTGGCAAACCTCTAAGAGACGCTTAAAAAAATTAAGAGTTTAGACAAAACAAAACAGAAAACCCCGAGCCCAAACACCTTTAAATACAAGCCACATGATATACACAATGGCCACCACCAAGCTGCAGAATAAAAACCTTCCGGATCTCACTTTTAAAAGTCTTTCAAGTCCTCTGAGGTCTTAAACTTTCCAAATGATACCAAAATTGGTCCAGGGCGGCGAGGGGGAGGGAAAGCTCCCGACTTGTTTCAGCGTATCATACAATGAAAGTGATCATGCCTTGTTTTGTAATTCCACTCGCCAGTCCTTTTTTAACTGATATCTATGTGAAATGAGCTGAGGTTCACGGTCCAGTTAGGAGCGGATAATACATTCATTGTCCTGGCAGCAAACTTTTCCTCTCACTGGAAGAATTCACGCTTGCCACAAGAATAATAATTACAGAAAACTAAAAATGCGCCGCTAACGAATTAATCCCTAACGGACAACACGCTAACGAGGGCAGTAATGATTTGAGGACTCTCTTCCTCGCAACAGGACTTGCATCTTCTGCTACAATGGGCTATTGTGCATCCTCCTAACTCACTATACCTCTTATAGATTCAAGATGTCAAAGGTTGTCTGGCCCGGCTGACCATGACATGCTAGTTAACTCGTTCTACGGAGCACGTTGGGACTTTATTGAAACTTTAATTGCGCCCAAAAGCAGCTAGAGCCAGACTCTGTGGGATCTGTAACACATGGCTCCAGGTCAGCACAGCCCGGGAACCTGTTCTAACGCAAACAAGCGGAGGGAAAAGTTAGCTCGGGTTAGCTGAAAGGCAGCACCTCGCAAACCGCGCTCCTCGCTCTCACACGTGATGGTTTTACACCACGCCACGACCGCACCGTCCCAGGCTCTTACAGGGAGTGACTCGCTGGGTAATGCACTGAACTTTCCACCTCCCCTCCTCGCAAAATATTGCATGGTAAAAAATGCACGCGCACACGGACCCTGGAAAGCAGCAGATAAAGTAAAACAAACTGAGCGCTAGGCAGCCGACTGAGACAAGTTACTCTGCACAACGAGGCTTTTTCAAACTACTTCTTTGCATACTTTTTTTTTTTTTTCTCCTTCCCCTTAAGGAGAATTGAAAAAGCTTCCCTCTGGAAACTGTAGTGCACATTAACGCTCCCCTGTTACACAGGGGAAAGCACACAAGTGGGGCAAGTGTGAGGCTGCTCTACTGAAGAGTGTGAAAAAAATCAAATGTTAATTTGATAAATGTGAGGTCTGGGACATTTTGTCAAAGAGGGAGGGAAAGTAGAAAAGGGAGAAAAAAAAAAGCAGCCCTGCTGCCAACTCACCATCCACCAAGTTCTGGCCGAGATGTCGTAGCAGAGCTGCCATTTGATGGAGCCGTCGGAGGTTTTCCCTGCCATTATGCTGTCAGCAAGCTTCATCTGATGCTAACTCACGGGAGATAAGACACCTAATTGAGAAAACATTTGCACTGGCATGTTGGGCAACATGTAGCCCGGTCCATACCATATGGAATCATGGGTAAAAAAAAAAAATCTCCTTGACAATGAACCAATCTCTCACAGACCCAGTGGCAAGGTGAAGTGGAGATGAAAAGTCATCTGCTCCTAGCACTGTCATCATGGGTATCTCTCTCTCTCTCTCCCTCTCTCTCCCCCTCTCTCACTCACTCTTTTTTTTTTTTTTAAATAAGAACCCACTGCTCAACATCAAAGAGAGGCGGTCAAAATTAGGGCTTCATCACTCAGATGATTTTGGTCTGCAAGGTTTTTCTTTCCTTTCCTCTTTTTTCTTTTTTAAGAAGAATAAAGAGATTTAATAGGACAAAGGCAGGTAGTGGACTGTGGAGGGAGATCGCCACAGGCTATTAGCCTAAAATTTCTGCTTGACAGATGGAACTGCTTAGAGACTATCATGCAATGTTTTGGGTGGGTTTTTTTTTTCTTTTTTTAAGACTTTCAGTCTGATTCAGTATCTGTTTATCGCAGCTACTTTTCGCATGTACGTGACCGGGGGGGGGAAAAGAGACTGAGCAAAAAAAGGAACAAGATCGTGTCTTTCTTTCCCTATTTCATAATTGTGCATAGAATCATTTAGGCAGCGAAAGGCAAAACAAAAGTATAAAATGCTCTAGCTAATTTCTTGACCCAGTGACAGATGCTTTCTGAAGGAATCAAATGCTCTTTCATTTTTTTGATACGTTAAAGTTTTGGCTCTTTGTTCCTTCTTGATTTTAGATATCAGATCATATTGTTTAAATGAATGACTTCTCATATGAAGGTTCAAAGTGGCCCCTAAAAACTGAACAAATCCCTTTTTATATATATATTTGATGTAATTTTGCTACCGTATTTTTAAAAACTGGTTTTTAATGTTACACTTTCTAATACCATCAGGTGACAACCACCAGACTCCCAGAGGTTTGTTTGTCCCTCCTGCAAAACTTCTCTGCAACGCTCAAAATTTGCGCAAGGGGCTGACAGATAACTTGGGAAAAGACAACTCCAAAACAAACAATTTTGAAAAGTTATGGAATGCTGCTGTTTTCTGATATGCAAATCCATTCCCCGGATAGCAAAGTCAAAGATAACCACAGATTTTGCCCATTTCCCGCTTCTTCTGGAGCACTGCAAGCGCAGCAGAAGTATTACTTTTATGACAGCTGACTATTAAGCAGGCAGTGAATGCTTCCCATTTAAATGACCCCGCTGTGTCACACGGAGCGACGGTTGCTGGGCTGTGACCACCAGCCCTCACTGACAGGGCACTCCAGCCCATACAGTAGTGCCTTTCCTCAAGTGCCTGGAAAAATGAACTTCTGAACTGGCAAACGGACTCTCGCCAGGGATATTTCTTAGGGCTGTGCAGCTATGGCTCATACAACTTGCTTGCTCAGAAACAGCTCCTCTCTGCAAGTCTTTTCATGATTTGGATGCAAGAGGAAAACGTATTAAAAGCATCCACTTGATTTTAAACAATATCCTTTTCTGTTTGTATCAAAAAGGGGAGCTTGTGGGCACACAATTCTTCCTTGGATTGTTCTGTGTACTAACTGTTGTTTAACTATTTTGCTACAGCAAAATGATCATTCTGGGCTGCACAGATTACAGAACTGCCATTCAGTGCAGGACAGAACTTTCATTGAGCTTCAATAATACTTTCACATTTCTGTGATGTGTGAGATGATAAGCAAATGATTTAGGATACGTACAAACAACTAAAGTAACATGCAAGGGGTTAGGGGTTTTTTTTGCCTCAGCCTTACTTTGGACTTCACAGAAAATACTTTAGTGAATGAGCTATGCAACTACTCAGCATCCCAGTTTGCACTTTTAAGTCCAGATAGCAGGTACAATCCCACTGCAGTTTGCAGGAAAGGGTCTGACTAGCATGGGAAGTGTTAACTTTTATTTCCAGTCCAGAAAAAAAAAAATTGGACACTGTGCCAGGAACCGTCCTTGTTCTGGCTGGGCAGAGCGTTTACCATGTTCTGTTACTGCAGGTTTGTTACCTGTCCTGTCGGTGGGTCACTGCTTATTGAAAAAACCTCCCTCCAAATAATCACGCAAAATATAAAGCAAAACGCTTAGTAACAGTCAGCCCTTGAATCGGTGTCAGGTTCAATTTTATGCTGCTCTCTCTGCTCCTGCCTCTCAAACCCATCAACTTACCCACCCTGCTTATTATTTATTTAGTATTTCATACCCAGTTGTGCTGCACGTCATGCCAGTCAAGTTCTGATAACTCTCTGTTCTGTATGGGCTTTCAGCACCTGGTGCAGTTACAGAGCTACTGACAAACTTTCCCTGGATTGCTGTATTAACCACTTCTTCCCATACCAGTATATGACTTTACCTCCCAACATTAATTATAAACATACCGACTAAATATTTTTTTACATCATACACTTTTCAGATTATGAATGACAGAAGCATGAAACCATTTCCTTCCTGAGAGTGGAGTGGTTATGTGCAAAGAAATGAGGAGTGGTGGTGGTTAACAGCGTTTTAAATTCAGAACAATTAGGTGCAGTTAACTTTGCCATTGTTCTTTCTGATGCTGGGGATGGTGGGTTCTTACCCGTAGAGCAATTACTCCTTTCATAAGCGGCTGTTGTTAATAGCATTAAAACAAGATTAAATACAACATGTTAAATATTGCAATTATTGTGGAAAATAAAATTATTTGGTGAGCATAATGGGGAGCAAATCAAGCATTTAACATGATCCAGGAAATGCTACTCCAAACAATTGCATTTGTTTTATGCAATTTTTCCCCTTTGATTGCTGACAGATGCCGTTTTGGAAACAAACATCTAAGTAGTTTTCCTTCAATCAGGAAAAAAACCACACACCAGAAAATGGCTACATGTTTTGAATTTAACTCTTGTCAATCAGCATTCTGCACAACACTCCCTGTGAATAGTACTGGGACAAAACGATGCCTTCCAAAGACTAATAAGCCACAAAGATGTTTGCTTCTAAATCAGATCTGTTCCGAAGAAAGGAAAAGCCTTCGTGTGGCATCGACGCAGCTGCAGAATAAAAATACAGGAGTGATATTTCATGTTGGAAATAAGTTAGGTGTGTATGCTTGTGGGCTACAGAGAAGAGATTTGTTTTCCGACAGCTTTAGGCCTCAAGCAATGGATTGAAGTACTTGCCAGTTTCTTTCTGACTTCCTGCCGGAGAAGTGGCCAACTACCCACAAATAATTTGCTTAATTGTTGAGCAGAGTTACCTGCAGCAGTTCAAACTGTGAGTGGGCCCCTCTATCTCCCCTCACTTGGATGAGGATGCTGTTCCTATCAAGTGTACGGAACCAGGAACGAATGCTAAAAAAGGCTAATAAAGTATATTAATTCAGATGACTGTATCAAGCTGGCATTTTACAGTCTACTGGAAACCAAATGCATGAGAGCATTAGAAATGTTGGCATAGTGGGTGCTTTCTCCAAATGTTGGCTTCTGCTGTTCACATTGGTAAAAGAAACGTGGTAGAACTGCGTGCAGCTCCCAGCACCAGACACATCTTTAGGATCTTAGTCCTCGTTACTGGATTATCTATTAATTGCACAGCACCCATTGCTCATTAACCCTCTCTTTATTCCCTTCGTCTCCTCCTATTTCTCCAGTTGCAATTGCTCAGAACCTTTGCAGCCAATTGCACCAGTGTGATTTTAGATCTGTTCCTAATTTGGGAGGCGTTTTCCTTGGGAAGCCTGAACCTAGATGAGTCGCGAAGAGGATTTTCTTATCTCGAACAGTGACAATTAGTTCAAGTGCCACGTGAGAGCAGGCAGTTGATTTTTGGACAGCCTCTGAACTGATGCAAAGTTGCTGACAAGGAGTGTGTTCTAGCTTTTGGAAATCCTATAATCCTGGCTTCAATCAAGAGGATCTGCTGTTGCTGAAGGCGTAAACAAGGAGAGAAGCAGCATGTGACCACGGCTGCTGCACCTTCAAGGACTCCCGAGCCAAAATGAGCGCAGTGGTAAAGCTCCTACTGGTTGCTTGATGTTACACACACGTTTTGGATGATCTTCCTGAACCCAGGGAAAGTAGTCCTTTCCCCTCTGCAGGAAAAGTTGGTTTTGGACTCTGCATTTCCCCTTGTAGCTCTGTTGTGTGTGTTTCTCCCCGCTCCCCTCTCACTCCTCTGATTTTCTTCCTACCATCTGTATTCCCCTTTTGCCTCATCTGAAACAAGCATCAAGATCTTGTTTCTGACAGAACGGTCTGTCAATATGGAAACACACTGACATCACAGACAGTGCTGTGACTTCATGTCTGAAAGAAACAGGAGGAACAGATGAAAGGAGTGAAAGGGAAGGAATGACACATACAAACATTTTTAAAAAATAAGTAATAATTCTTCTCTGTCAACCCAAAATGTAAAGGAACATAAACCAGATTTATTTTTAAGTCTAAATATAACCCACTATTTCCTAATCTGTGACCAACATTTCAACATGCTCTTCATCCAAGAGAGGTCCCTGTCCCCCAGGAGCATGTGCTTGGCTGGCTCAAGGCCCGTGTGACAGCCAACACGACCTCAAGAAGGACTGAACAGAGACTAATCTGGAAAAAATGCTAATATCAGGCATGCATTGGGAGAAGCCTTTAGAGGGAAGGGAGGAATACTACCCTGGACTAAGTAAATGCAAAGTCATAGAATTATAAATAAAAGCATTCATCGAAATCACAAACTCTGTTTGGCTGCAGCTGGATCAAAGGTAGCACTGCCCCGCTGGGGTGGGGATGCAAGACATACCCAGAAAACATTGAGTACACAGTGGTGGAATATCACCCTACTACTATTTGTTTTTTCTTGCTAGAATGAAGCATTAACACAAGTATCTAATCACTACCTGTATTACTAGCAGGGGTTTTTTGTATAAGAATTTGAGAGGAGTTAGAAATCCCACATTTCCTCTACTATTTGAAATACGCATTTGAGCTCCAACGTTAGAGGGCACCTAGAAGATATTGCTTTCCTGCCATCTCCAGAGCCACTGCAAACCTCTAATAAGGAGATTCATAACTAGTAGGAGAGGAGCTCAAGAAAACTAAAAGGTTAATATATTCTAACTAGATGTTGGGTATAGAATGTCAGATCTGTCAAATTTCATTACAGTTTGCTGCTCAATGAAAAAGATTTGATTTCTTTTGCCACTGTCCTACTATGTTCAAGTCACACAGTGCCAGCAGCAACCAGCCAACGACCACAGGCTGGCACTGAGCGGGCCCGAGTGGGAAGCCAGCCGCAAGGACCATCTGTTTCCGATTTCTAGCGAAGCCAAGATGTGCAGTGAAGTGCATTCCATTCACCCAGCCAGCCTTCTCCCTGCTCAAGTTATTAGTGTTACAAGTGAAATTATCTTTTGCAAACAGCGGGGGAGCTATAATCCTTATGGAACAAGGCTTTAAAAAAAAAAAGGGGGGGGAAAAGAGGAGGGGAAAAAAAAAGAAAAAAAAGGACAGAAAAAAGGTCCCCCAACACTCCCCCCCTTCAAACATCTTTTGTCAAAGTTGTCGATGACACTGTTTGTAAATTCAATTGCCACGTTCACGGGTTTTATAATTTTAAAGGATGTTCTATTAAGAACTATATTCTCTGAGGGAAGAATGTGTACGTCGGTTCATGGGCACTAATGTAATAAACCATTCAAATATATTTAGAGGGTTATTTATGAATAAAGTTAAAAATGACAAGATGAATGCTCATTTAAGTCTCTCTAACATGAAGTGCCTTCAAAAACATCATAGGTTTAGAAGTATAATTTAAAGTGCGAATGCATAAACAGCGCTAATTACATGCTACTTACATTGTTTCAATATGTAATGCATATGTTTAACCTCGCAGAGGAAGGATTGGTCTTGGCACAGCAATTGCGGGGATTTAAGGGTATGCTAAACTGATAACTGTAGAATGAGCTCTGACACAGGATATTGGTCTCCTACTGTTACCTAAATGCCAGGTGAAACCAAAGGATTTATAGGAGGGCGGGTGGAAAGGGGAAAAAAAAAAAAGACAACACAATGAAGTGAAACTGAGAAGTTTATTTTCAAGGGGGGAAACATTTATCCTTTGACACCATTCCATTCTGGTGACTTTATTTCTAATATACCATGAGATTAATGATGTGGCTACTGTCACTGTGTCTGATGAACACTGGCAGAGCTGTGGAACAGTTGCTCCCTCTACTATTATTGGACATATTTGTAAATTGGCATATATAAGATGAACTCGTTCCATGTGCCAGCCAATTGAAAAGTCTTTTTCAGGAGGACACAATTTTTGTTTTCCTATTGAATTTTATATTGTTTTGAGTTGGCTTAATATTGGCTGATGGAAAACCTTGTTTAAATTAACAATGTTTGACAGTTTTCATGTCATATAATAATTGCAATCTGACTCTTATGCACATCAAATGCAGATAATTAAGGAAGTAAATTATTATCAAGAAACAGATCTCTGACATACCAGAGGTGAGTCAATATTTAAGGCTTTGCTCAGAGGACACAACTGTTGAACATCACCATAACGATTCACTATCCCAAACCGAAAAGATTCAGTCTGTCAAAAGTAATGCCATTATAAAAGGAGATCCAGAATGCCTTGTTCCATTCATTTTCTTAGTCCTTTTCAATCTGTTTTTACAGATCTAAAACTATAGTGGTGAAAGGCTGATAACCAGACAAAAAGAGGAACTGTTGAGTCACCTAAACCCCAATTACAAGATGAGCCCCTTCTTTAGGTTTTATCTTTTCTCAGTGCCTTCAGAGGTGCAACTGGCCACTGATCTCTCTGTTCCAGGGCATCATTTGAGCTGTGACTAAGCTGACATTAACACAATCATAATCTCATTCCAAATCTTCTGTGTATCCAGAAACACCTGCTATAGCTGCACACATTGCCCATCTTTAAGAGGGCCTGTTTTCCATAAGTGAGACATATTTCAGGCTCTCTGGTGCTGTGAGAAATGACCTTTCTGGGTCTCTCCACGCAATCTTTCTCCCATGTAGGTCGGGTAGAATCATAGATTGTTAAGGGTTGGAAGGGACCTAAAGATTCTATCCCTACCCCCCCTCCCACCATGGGCATGGACACCTCCCACTAGACCAGGTTGCTAAATCCTTACCCAGCCTGGCCTGGAACACTGCCATGGCTGAGGCATCCACAGTCTCCCCAGGCAACCTGTGCCAGTATCTCACCACCCTCACAGGGAAGAGTTTCTTCCTAATATCTAACCTGAGTTTCCTCTCTTTCAATTCATACCCATTACTCCTTGTGCTATCACTACAGCTCAGCTCCTGCAGGTCAGAAGAGAGGGGTCAGGTAGCAAGAGGGGTGCAGAAGAATTCAAAGACCACAAGTGGGAACTGGGGGATGGCTCCAGACTATTTCTATATTTGAGGTCTTCAGGGAATAGGAAGAGAGAGAGACCAGCAGGTAAAAATCCTGAAGCTCTGCACACTTCTGTCATTAGATCTCTCAGACACACAGAATGCTGAGTGCATGACCCAGGTAGACTATTTGTACAGGCATAGGCAAAGCTCACATCTCCTTTTGAGTTTGTAGGTGACACCACAGAACTCAGGACTACTCTTGGATTCAAAGACTGCAGTTTTACATGCCATAGGAAACTAATCTCTCAATCCATCCTTTTATATTTTTACTTTTCTGTCCAATTTCTGGTAAGGATTTGCTGCAAGTGGTTCATAGTGGAAAAAAAGATTTTATTGTTAACCAGGAGGGACTGACAAGTCCTCCAAGACTCCCTGGAAATGGCTTTCTTGCATAGGACTTACCAAGTCCAGCAGTGCTGGTGGACTTTCAGGCAGCAGTGCTAAATCAGTGCCTTTTATCATCTACAGCTACATAAAAGACTGTGACTGCTCCTTCCTAATGAGAGACTTCTGTACTGCTCCCTGCTTAGGGCTATTCTTCAGGAATAAGAAATCCAAGACAGATGTGGCAGTGACCATCATATTAATCTCAGAGACCAAATCCCTCAAAGCAAAGGAAATATGAACAATTAAAACAATAAATACACTGAATCATAGGAATTTCCAGTGCCCTCAGTACTAACTCCAGTTCCACACATTAATTTGTAATTCTTGAGCCATGAATAAGTAAATCCTCTTTTGTTTTGAGAACAAGATTAAAATGCTACTAATATTAAAACCACTCCTGTTTGCTGGCTCACATGTCTGTTTAAATACCTGCCTATTTCTTTGCCTCACCTCTTGAGTGTCAGGCTTGTCCTCCTGCTAATAGAGCTGACGGGCAGCCAGGAGGGCTGAGCACTGCAGGGAAATACCCGGAGAAGTGCTTTGGCAGGGCTGAGCTGCATGTAAGAGAATTTTACAAGCAAGTCAGGCATAAGCCATTGAAGTGGCTCTGGATTATTTAATATTTAACACTGAGATAACACTTTTAAGACTGTAATGACATGGTTACATCCTTGTGTAATCTATGGCAATGGACATCATCCCATGGAAGAGAATTCTCTAAATGTAGTTTATTCAAAATATATCACTCTAAACATCCTTTCTTGTTTTTTTCCCCACTGAACTGGTCATACAGACAAAGGAACTATGGAGACGAAATCTGTAGCACTTGTCTCTTCTTGTGCGGCTCCTTCTATTTTTCAAAGCAATTTTAAAAATCTGCAGGAGTCTTAGGTGGTTTTGTTTTTTGTGATCAACAAATAGGGCAGAAAAGTTTCAGCTAATAAAGTTGAAAATTTGTCATGAGATTGGAATTTATTAATGTCAATGACTTCAGATTTTTGAAAATCAAGTCTAATTCAAAACTTGGTGTACTGTCAGCAGAGAGGCAGTTAGGTAGAAATTATTTGATTTTTTCCTGTATCCACTGCACTTTTCCATTAAAATAAGACAATATTACAAACTCAGTTCTTTACTGCCTTCATTCTGAAGACCTGACATCTTCCTCATGCTAAACGATTTCCTTTTGCAAAGGGTAACTCCAGCTGACAGATATGAAAGACCTGGTCAGCATTCTAGGAAAAATAAGAACGCAGCGATTGCAGAGTGTACTTGGATGCACTGTCATATTTTCCTAACAGAGATACAGCATCAAGAAGATGACACTATATGTTTATGAGGACCCCTTTGGGGGTGGGTCAGGGCCAGGAATGTTCCTGGGAGTTGCTGGCAGTGGGTAAAAGAGGAGGTGCCCCTTCTGCTGCCACATCACCTGTGCCTCACAGGATTTCTTGCACAAACCCAGAAATCAGTCTGGGTGTGGGCTTTATCTCCATAAATGTCATATGGGGGATAACTGTGAACTTGTCTCCATGCTCAGGATCAGATGTTCTCAGTTCTGAAAAGCTCAGGAATGATTTCAAACTGTACTTTGAAGCCTACTTGGTGGGAACAGCTGGAATGTGTGTCTGCATTACCAGCTCAGATACTGTGAGCACAAACACAGGCTGAGTCACAGTAGATGACAATGCTGCTGACAAAATGTTTTAAACTGCAAACTAAAACAACAATGGGATTATTTATGGACTGCAACTCTTACTTTAATGTCAATAAATGTACTGGATAAATTCCCCTTCATTAGCTGGAAACCTCAGAAGGAAACAGAAATATTCTGGTAAACCACAAGCTTGTTCTTAGCAAATAGATGGCTACATTTCCACTGCTGAGGCATATCCAGACTGCTTCTTCACTGGGACAATAAATCTCTGGGAGTGAAAAACAAAGTCTGTAAAAGCAAGACCTACAAAGTAAGGGTGTGAGACACATGGCCCTCAAACCCCCAGAGGATGGCATTAGAAAGTATTGAGGGTAGCTTTTTTTTTTTCTTTTTATGAATGGAAAACATGTTTTCCAAGATCTACCATTCAACTCAAAACAAATGGTTGGAATGAGTCCCTGGCACTATGGGAGGTGTTTGGTCTCTTATCTCCTGGGCTGCAGACAGCCCAGACAGAGCAGGTTGGGTTGACTGCTCTGTGCAACAAAATAGGAAAAAAAGAGGAAAAAGACTGAAATAGTGTGTTACACTGCCCTGATTTCTGAGATGCTGAAGGAGCAGGTCTTTCCTTGTAATAACTGGCTCCATAGATGTACATCAGCCCACGTGACAAGGTAAACTCAGGGTGTTCTAGTCCTTCCCCATATATCCTCCTGATGCCTCACCGCTACCAGAGGCTTTGTGGAGAGAAACAGAAGACCCAGAGTTGCCACTGGGCTCTCCCACTGTGGGAGAAACTCGGTCAGATCAGCTCTGGTCAGGTTCCTGTTCCTTGAGAGTGCTTTTCAAAGTCAGACAGAACAATGCACAACATCTTGCCAAATAATACTGATGCCTCCTCATGTTTCTAGAAGGAATAGTTTCATGTCAGGATGGAAAATCCAGACATCATGGTCACAGATTGCTTTTTCCTTCTGCTCCTCAGCTCTTATCTGTCTTTACTTTTCCTTTCTGAATCTGTGGTTCTATATCTTATCCTGCACCTAATGGCTTGTAAGCTATTCCCAGGATGGAAAATGTGGTATTCTCTTATCTGTGCAGCATTTTGTTTATTTATAGCATGACACTAATGACACTTTGAATTTGCTCCTGAGTTTTTTTCTTATTGTAAAGACAAGACATACAAACAATTGTGTCTGGGTCTAAGTACATTCTTGAGCCCCATTCAATTTATTTCAGATGCTGAGTCCTCAGGAATGGGGACCAATGACTAATAAATCAGGTGTTTCTTCCTTCACCTACGGGGATCAATAAGAAGCAGAAGAAATAAATTATCTTGTTTGCATGAGATAATGCAGACAAACAGCTCCATGTAGTGGGTAAGAGCATATTTCAAGCCCTAAACTTTGCACACAGGCTCAGCTTATTGAGAATAACTTGTGTTTCAGCAAGACTAGAAAACTAGGGAATACAGAGCTAAGACTATGGGTTATCCTAGAAGGTAAAGTGGAGAATCCAAGGCCTTTCCCACCAGCTTTCTGGGTCAAGATCTGCATAGCAATACTCCCATTTCAGAATTCCCAGACTTCTTGCAGTATAACAGCCATGAGCCTAATGCTCAGCTAAGCAGCTCTGTATTTGCTGTCAGATGTAAACATGCAGGCAACACATTCATGGTTCATTCAGCAGTTTAGATAAACCTCGTACTGAGTTAGGCTTCCAAACCTACAATACTTGAGCACGTTCCAAATGAGGCAGAAAGACTCAGGGGCAAGAGAACTCAGTCTTTGCAGAAATGTAGAGCAGCACCTTTATGCACATACACACCCTCCATCAGGAATGGATGGTATTTTGCATAGAGAACCTCATTTTGTCTTTAAAATAAACAAACACAGAATCAGGTTCCTTCTTGTAATTGCTTCACCTGAGAATAAGGTGATCCCCTTCCTAAAGGGAAACATTAACTATAGGTTGTGTTTGTGCTGGAAGGCCAGGGCTCCAGTGAATAATCCAAACCATTATTCCACAGTGGATTAACCCAGACAATACTTATCGAAAATGTCACACCACAAAAATGAGCCAAGAATTCGTTACTGGGAAAGCTGCCTGGACCAATGTAAAATCAGAGAAAATGGGCAAGTATTATGTATCAAATAACACAAAACACTTGCACAGTCTGTGAGCATATATCACTGGAACTGCTTTTATATTAAAGTAGAAAGTAAAAAAAGCAAACTAACCCCTGTCCCCTTTTTAGTGCATCATCAGATTGCATTGTTCTTACAGCTCCACAGCACCCCAGTGGGTCTGGACTCTCCTTTTCCACTCACATCTCCACTGGTATCTCCCTGAGAGCAGTAGCACGTTTCCATCCTCCCTGAGGATGGGACATGTTGCAGGTCCCACCCTCTCACCTCTGTGCATCCCCTTGTCCTAGTCTTTCTGCACTTCATTATTTCTCAGACCTGCAGTCATCAGTTTCCCCAGTCTAGATCACCTTGCTCAGCAGTCTTAGCTGCACTCAGCAGCAACACAAACTTATCCCACAGGTATTCCCATCCTTCCACATAGTTAGGCTTCTGCTCAGACCTCCCTTGCTCCCCGACTCTGGCCTCTTTGCATTTTCAGTGTATTTCTGGTTTCTTTTTCCTCCCACTTCATTCTGTAACACCCCTTCCCTGCCCCACTTGAGCCCTCTGGTCATTCCCACACCCACCTCTGTGGCAATCTACAAGTCAAAAAGTGCTTGATCCATCCCACTTAGCTGGAACAATACAACAAAGATATATAGAGACACAGAGAAAGCCACATGTGTTTGCCAACCTCTGTGGTTTTTGCTTTCTAACACCTCAGGTCATTTGGAGCAGGGATCTTATTAACTCTATTTATACTGCTTATAACACGTAGGGGCTGTGAATGGCGATTTGGTTTCTGGACAATGTCATACTAGGAAATAAATGTTATGCTAAATAAATCCCTACAGAAAAGATACTGGTAAAATCTGTCTTGTTCTCGGACTTATTAACAAATGCACTATTTGGTGCATAATAGGCAATTCATTTTGCTGTGCATTTACTCTATTTAAAACATAAAGCACTTAAGGATATTTGGAGTATGCAAGACTATTAGAAAATCAATTTCTATTCTGGTTTATAGCCCAACCACTTAAAGTCTTAACTTGCTACAATTCACTTTCTTATATTCTGACTCGTTAGAGTGGATCAGCTACCTCCTGAACTCTGATCATATGCTTCTTAGAGCTAAACTATTTAATTACTGTCTACCACATCCACTTTCTCTGCTTGCTTATTGCCTACAGTTCTGCCTTAACAGCAGCAGCTCAGGTTGTTTGCACTTGCTGGAGAACCTGCTGCCTCCTTCCCCGAGGTTTGGAGGAGGGAGGCTTTGGTTTCACTGCGGGATATCCCATTACACTTTACAAATAAACAAACAGGGGAGTAACTGGCAGGAAGTCCTGTCCCTTTGCGAGCAGGGCTCTGGCTCAACAGAGGGCAAACCAGGCAGCATCACTTTCACCCCACACAAAGTGTCCATTCTTGACTCCTTGACCAAAGGAAGCAAGAGCAGAGGGACGAGGAGCACAGCACATCTGCAGGGCTGTGTTTCACAGGAAGCACTGCAGCTCCTCCGCAGATAAGTTTCACTGAGGAACAAAGACTGATTTTGTTCCTTGCTCCGAGAATTGAACCTGGGCTGAGCTTTGCAATCCCTGCAAACAAGGCACAGAGAGCAAAACCTAATTTCTCCCTCACCCTTGTTCAAATCAGTCCTGTACTTCCCCTGTGAAAAAAGCTTAAAAGACACCCACCCTTCTCCAGCTAAGTTTACGTGCTTTAGTTTTCTCCAGCTAAGTTTACGTGCTTTAGTTATTGATTTTTGCAGACTATACACAAGTTAGTGCATCTGAGATAAATGTCAGAATAGCAACAGCTAAACCAGTTACATGAAACTTGGTCTCCTATTCTGAACTGCCTTGAAGCTTAAGAAACAAAATATTTATGACTAAGAACAAGACAAATGGTGCAATAAATACATTAGCAGGCAGCATTGTCACTGATTGCAAACATATTTTGAGCTTACATATTTCATGTACATCCTAACCTCAGAGGCTTTCTTCCCACTACAATTGGTTTTCCAGCAGCTCCACATTTACCAGGAGATAATGAGGTGTGTTTTCGAATGATACAAGCAGCATTAGATGTAGTGGGAGCCAAAAACATGATCATATTAAAAGCAAATAGCAGAGCAGATTACCTCTTGCCCTCTCTTTTAGCTTGAGCAGCATATTCCAATAAGTGCAGAAGAGACACTGTCAAGTACTTCTTTATAGTTTCATTTTTTTTTAATCTCCATTGCTTGCAATGCCCTTGCCCTCTTTAAAAGCTGCAGAATAAAATTCCTTTCTCAGTCAGTTTTATACTCTTCCCCTCAGCAAAGAATGACTCGGCATAAAAAAAAAAAGGACTCAAAACTTCAGCTCCTCTCCAAGAGAAGAGATAGAGATAAAGGGTAAAGATAAGAAGTTTTCATCAAAATCTAAAGGAACTTCTAAGTTCAGAAGGAGGTCATTTGTTCTGCTCCTAATTACTGCTCATTTCCAGCATGCTCAGCTCTGGAAAAATCATGGAGCATTTTATAGCAATCTATAGCTCACAGTAAGGAGATTCTTGCTCTTTAAGGAGGACAGTAAGGCCTTTTCTCAAAATATTTATTCGGCAGAAGTAGTGACACATGATGAGAACAAGGTGAGGGTGGTGTGGGGGAGGTCCCTGGGTCTGGGCAATGTCCCTACAGCAGCTGGGTGATGCGCATCCCAAGAATTCCCGTTGGTGGCTGCCTGATCCAGAGCTGCACCGTGACTGGGAGGCGAACACTGTTTGTACTGGCTCAGGGACTGGCAGGACAGAGGGGGTCACCTGGGAAGGCTGAAGGCTGAGTGTTTACTCTGGCTGGGCAGTCCAGAGCTGGGAGCTGTCTCCATGAAGGAGAAAATATCCAGAGCCGCTGAATTTATAGGTTGGCAGCCTCTAATTTTGTTTTCCTAACTGCAGTGGAGAAACTGCCTTTTGGTGGTTATTGATAGAAATTTTCCTTTATTTTCAGGACTGATAAGATTATTATTTTTCCTGTAACTCAAGCCTTATTTCTGCAGACATTTAAACACTTGACCCTTGGTAATGTGCTGTATATCACATATAGGAGTGCTCCTTATGATTTAGTCAGCATATAGTTTAACTATGGCATTCACAATGGTGCACATTTCTCTACAGAACCTATAATTTACACGAGCTGTGGGACTAAATTTGATTTAATTGCTTTCCCTCCTCATGTATTGCAAGTCTGTAAAACAGCAACATGAGGAAGAAAGTTCTCACCTCCCCACCTCCTTTCCCAACCTTTCAGCCAGCACAAATGATTCAGGAATTTATTGGATGGCATCACATCTAGTGATTACTCTCCCATAATATATGTTTGCAACCCTTGTGTTACAGCAGGGATTTGGTCAGCAGATGCCATAGTGGCAGTGACAAAAGGCTTTGCCTGCACCTTATCTATCCTTCCTGTGAACTTCACCAAACTTCTTTCTTTTATCCTTTTCTCTAGGGATCCATTGAGAAGCAGCTCAGCACTTCAATGCACTGAACAAACTGATTTCTCCAGCCCAACCTCTGATACATTTAAAATGAATCCTGAAAGAATCAGAGACTAATTCACAGCACAGCTACAACTCCATTAGAACAGACAAACCACCAACAGCTGAAGGCATTCTTCTGCCAGAGGAACAGACAACTGCTATTCAAGTAAAAGTAGCACATCACCTTACAAAAACTGGTTCCTAAAACAGCACCTTTCTACCTCTGGATCACAGCTCACAGTAAATTCTGTAGTTGCTGTGTTTTTTGCTGCCTACTTCTTACCTGTAATGAATCTACTGCACAACTCAGGCACCCACTCCTATGGGAACCAGCACAGGGAAACAGAAATAATCAAATTTCCAAAATTTGGGCTTCTTTTCAGTTGATTTCAGCAAGTGAAGACGCCAACACTGGACAAGGTGGTCTTGGAAGTACAGTAAAGTGGTAAGAAACAGTGCAAAAAGAAATTGAGGATTAAAAGAGACTAAAACTGAAGATGTAAAACAAGACAACTGTATTGCCTCACTCCACAAAGGATCCCCAGCAAATACTTAATGCCACAATCACTTCAGAGTCTTTTCCCCTGGTATTTCCTGACAGAGTATCTGAAGGGACTTGTCTGTGGAAGTTCGAGCAGGGAGAGATTTGGATTTTAGTGGGGTCTGCACATCTGCCACAGCATCAGCTGATCCAGGGGCACAGTGTGTGCTGTGGCACCAGCTGATGCTGCTGAGGCAGAGGCCAAGCACAACGACAAGATGTGTCCTCTGCAGGGACATCCTTTAATTACTCTGCTTGCGGCCTCCTGCTCCTTTCCCACCTTCCTTTCCTCCCTGAACACAAAGGAGGAGGGGAGGGAAATAGCAACTGGCTGTCAGCTGACTCTGGAGAGAAATTAGAAGGAGAATCCCCTGTGAGATGGCAATTTTTCACCCCCTGTTCTGATCAGTGCAGTGGCCTAAGCAAAGCCACCACCTCCTGCTTCCCCCTCTCCCCCTCCAAAATTCCCTGGCAACTGTACTGTTTGGGTGTGCAAATAATCCAGCAGCAGCATTCTGAAGCCAGGACGTGAAAGAAATTACTCTCACTAGCTAAAGAAGATACAGCTGTGAGAGCACACATGATTTTGGACAGGGAACTGCTCCAAAATCCACTGGGGGCACCTGGGAATGGATCCTTTCCTCTTCCCAGGTGTCCCCAAAACAGTCCAAAACTTTGCTGGTTGAGGAGATGTGCAAAGCAGAATGTGTGTAATTTGTGTCCAGCAATAAACAAAATATTAAGTGCATTTTTACTGCTGTAAAACCTTTTAAAATACTTTTAAACCTTTCACTGGGGGACATAATTGAACTTGTTTTGCTATCTGCAACAGACCTGGCCTCCAAATACATAATTAAGCAGTCACAAATTGCAGAATTGGTTTGTTTGGTTCCCACACCACACAAATATTGATAAAAGCTTTTTTTTTGCTTGCCAGTTATTGCACTGTAACTTCCAGGCCACGGGTAACACAACTAGTCAAGTTTGGAGTTTGAAGACCACACCCACATCTTGCCATGATTTCCACCACTATTTTCCTCAGTGTGTTCTCTATGGTTTCCGTGGCTGTATGCACTCAAGATAACGTAGCAGCTACAACTTGAAACAGAAGATTTAAAGCTTGTTGAGCAAAAAGGATCTTTTTCTTTGTGAGACAGAGGGTTGGTTATGCTTTCCTGTAGCAAATTACACCGCCTCTGACCACTGCAAGGACTCATAAGCAGCAGCATATGCAGAATGACTGGCTGCATTTTGTAGCTCAGTTCTTATGGACACAGATACGTGTCCTGGAGACCAGAAACACCATATGCTCTAGGAAGCAAGTGCTGGAGCTTCTGCACTGTCTCATGTACTCCTCCTGTTCCTCAAGCAATCCAGTGCACTGAATAGCCAAAGCTGTTACACAATAAATGTGTGATCTATAACAAAAAATAAATGCAGAATATTGTGCATATGTCATTTAAACAGGTTCTCTGCAAGACTTCCAGTAGCAGCTTTTTGGAACTACCAATAAGCTTAGGTTAGAAGGACAAAAACAGAAATACATCAGAAATACCTGAGGAAAGAAAAGAACTGAGGAGATTGACATTCTCTCATAGGTTTCCCAGACTATTATCTAGCAACAAGTTAATTCTTAAGGTCCCACTTAATTCTTGAGGTTCAAAATACAAAGAAATTTTTTTACTTGCTGGCAAACACAGTTAACTAAGGCTTTTAGGTCCCAGCTCTGAACAAGGGTCTGTGTAAAACATCAAAACACTTGGAGGATCACCAGGAGTAACATAAGGAAGATACAATACTTTTATGTGCTCTTGTGGGTGATGGGGGAACCACAGTCTGCTCTTCAAAGAGTAGAGAGACTTCACAATCTGGATTTGTACTTATTTTCCAGCAGGATTCCCAATGTGCCCAAGAACAAATGACTAGACAAAGTACTTTCTGGAAGGACAAAACATCTTGAAGATACCACGGCAGGGTGTTTCGGCAGCATTTGGCTCACGATGGTTAAGGAAAGAGGAGAACTCAGGCAGCAAATACAGCTGTAAAGGAAGTGAGTGGTGGAATTCTGTCCACCAGGATACTCCAGAGGCTACAAGTCTAATTATTTGAGAAGGTTACCAAGGACAGTATTTGCTAATATTTGCTCTTCAGAATTTGGCTCCTCTCAATCTAATTCTTCCTAGTTCTCCATGTATTGCCTCTCTGCATTAAGGTAGATGGGCAGCTTGCATACTCAGTCACAAATGAAATAGCTTTGCTCTTAAAAGGCCAAATTCACCATTCTCCTGCCATCTCTATGGCTAAAAGGTTGCACTTTCAAAAGCAGACAAAATTAGCCTTTGGTTATATCTATATAAAATGAGTGCCTTATGAGAGGTGATTTGGATTTATGCTGGTGAAAGCTAAATTTAGTCCTGAAGTTGACGTTCCAGGGATTTTAATGGAGTGATAATTTTATATGGCTTAAAATAGAAGTGGAAAACACCTCCTACCCAATTTTTCTAATATCTAGGTTAGCATGTCTGTTCCTTCAGTTACTTTGTGCTTTAAATTATCGGCATTTGACTTGTGGTTCTGGCAGCCCTAGGCTGCTTCCTCCAATTAATGAAGAATGAGAAAGAATTTTAAATACAATATGGACAACATTATATCAGCTTCACCCACAGAGAAATACAAGCCACTTGTTTGCACCCAGGCTGATTCTGCTGCAGAAGCATTGCTCATGTAATCATCACACCTTTGCTAAACCCATGGTATTAATTCACCTGAGATAAAAACTGATCGCAACACGCAGGTGAGGCTGTCCAGGTGTTCTTGGCTGAAGCTGTGCTGCAGCAGTGCAGGTGTTCTGCTGTCACACTTCACACTGCACCAGCACTTCTGTACAAGCTCTTGTTTTCAGGGCACCACAGTGACTTGGATGAAGAAATTCCCTCTGCAGCGAGCATTGGCATTTGGAGTTATTCAGTTTGTCTGCACACAAACACCTTCACACCTGAGCACATAACCATACGTTTGAACACAGCTACTGCACTACTGCGTGCAATCCTAAGAAGCTGCATGCTACATGTCACTTGCTAATCACCCGTACAAGGGTACTCTAACCTTTTATTGATGTTATTATTTTGAAACGACTAAATTAAGTGTATTTACAAGTTCTGGATCCAGTCAAGGGATGAACAGGTTGATAACAGAAGCCCAAATACCTGACAATTTAAAAAGCTCTAAGGCCCTGCTGTGCCACTCCTTAGCACTTGCGAGTCCATTCATAAAGAGTATCTTGGTGGTCCATATCAGCATTTACAGGACCTCGAAACCAGCATGTCTCTGCCTCCCAACAATCCTCTTAGAGCAAGAGTCCTGGAATCCCACAAAGATGCTCTTTTAAACACTGGAATTTTATCCAGTTTTACCTTTACCGGGAAGGGGGGCACATCTAGACTTCTCTGTGCTCTGAGCAAAGCTTAAGGGCTGCAGGAATATCCATCTGGACTGCTCTGCCAGCCTCCTTCCTGCCACTACAGCACACAGGGACTGCATTGTGGGCAACAGACTCCACAGGCAATGTCAGTCCTGTCTCCCCCTCAGTCCCAGCTCACGTTTTTAATGCTCTGGGGCTGTGAGCAAGGCAGGAGGTGCAGAGGCACTCCCACTCTGCTGCTGCAAAGGATAATTCCCTGCCCCTTCAATCACTGCCAGCCTTGGGGGTGGCTATGCTTCAGCTCACCTCCAAATGAAGCTATGGAGGAGGATCCAGGCAATTCAGGTGGTGTGGGACTGATGGCAGTGAGCTGGGCCCTCAGTAATTAATGGTTCCTAAAGATTCCCAGTGTCCAAAATGAGCCTGGTTATGTGACTGCATCAGTCTGTTCCAGGGCATGATCAGAGGCAGGTGAGAGGAATACTCTGTGTGATCCCTCTCCAAGCTGTGTCTGGGGAAGGGTTGTGGCCAGGAATTGTTATTAACCACAACATCCCCTTCAGTGCTCTGACAAGGAGTGTAAGTGGCCCCAAAATCAAAGGCCTGCAAAGGACATCTGAGGTCAGGTATCCTACAGCCAAAGTTCTCAGGTTTGTGCCAGCTATTCCTCTCCTGTGCTGAAGATGCAATGTCAGACTGAAATAATGAAAACCAGGGCAGAGTTTCACTGAAGGAAGGTTGTTTTCATGGCGGTGTTTGCCTGAAGCAGGAATTACCAGATCACCAAAAAAAAAATAAAAATCCCAGATCCTGATGTTTTTTCCAATGCACTCTATCAGCTTAACCATGGAATGAGCTGTAAGCAGGCATTCAAACTACTTTGTGTGGAAGCTAAATAACAAAACAGTATCTTTTTTTCCAACCAGTAAACAACATTCAGCGACTAAGGAGCAAGAGTTGGGTGCAGAAGAATTACCTTTGTGCAAGAATTACTGGGCTTTGTGGAAAGAAATTTCATTCAGAACTGAACTTCATTCAGAATTCCACCCCCTCCTCCTTTTGCCAACCAATATTTAAATTTCTTGCTTGGAGAAAAAGATTTTAAAATGTCTCCTGACACTTAGAAAATGTTTTATTCCCACTAAAGATCCTTTTCAAAAATGCTTTGATTAAATGAAAAAAGAGAGAAGATGAATAGACAGCTAAATATCCTCTAATAAGAAAAGTTAATAAGGAAAATGGTTCTAATATTTCTTTCACTGATAATGGTTCCATTGTTTTGATTGCAGAGGCAGAAGCAGAGCATAAACTCAGTGTTGTATTCCCATGACTAAATCACCTGTAAGACTGCATTTTGCATTTGAAAGCTCTTTGACAAGGTCTGTCCCAGGGTAGATGCCTTTGCTTCTTTGATGCGGTTAAGCAATTTTGCACAATCATGTAGTAGATTAAATTAGACTTAGCCTTCCTTGCATTTTTTAATACAAGTTCTGGGTTAGAGATGGAGCTCAGCAATATCCACTTGCAGTGAAGAGCACACTTGAAGGCATTTTGCAGGATGGGCTTAACTTGAAGAATCAAAATGAGAACACAAACCTCTACTTGTACAGAACAAATACGCTCCATTTTCAGTGATCTTACTCTTTCCTTTCCCTGCTACATGTAAGCTGGAATATCAAGTTGTGCCATTTTCTACTGTTCCATAAACACCTTTTAAGGGTGGGAAAGCAAACTGCACTTAATACCTCAGTGTATGATCCCATTGAGGGTTTAGAGGCTTTGAGGAAAACTGAGAAGATTGGAAGTTCTTTTGTGTCACCACCAACAAACTATCCATCCATTATCCCTGGAAGTGTCCAAGGCCAGGTTTGGCAGGGCTTGGAGGAGCCTGGTCTAGTGGAAGGTGCCCCTGGCCATGGCAGGGGCTGGAACAGGATGATCTTTAAACCACTGATGATCTCAAACCATTTTGGGATTCTACGATTCACATCACTGATGAAACATGGAGCCAGTAGCAGGGAAAAGCCAGCACTAAACAGTTGCTTTCATCTTTTAAATCTGAATAGTATTTAAAGAAGTCATCAATCAGCAAAAGAAACATTTTGTGGGTATTTGCTACAACATAAAATAGTCTCAGGGAGTCCATTTGAGGGAAAAAGTACACTTGATCAGGCAGTCTGCATTTAATAACAGAGCAGAGGATATAAGTATTTTGTAAGAAATAAATGTAATCATTAGGCCTGATTTTTTACTACCTGGCTCACATTTAAAGGTCTGGTACGAGTGCAAAAGGAAAGTTCTCCTTTGATTTCAGGGAACTTTGGCTGTGTGTTGCTTAATAACAGCTTTGCTAATGAAGTGTCCATTGGTTGCTGAATGTGACATTCATTTCCTGGCATTTCAAAAGACTTTTCTAGATATATGGAAAATGTCTACACTTGGATTTTCTTAAGAATGAGGAGGAAGAGCAGCAGCTGGCATTGTTAGCCAATAGAATTTCAAATACTTGTATACTCATAATATATGCCGAGATTAATACTTTTATAACATTGAAAAGGGGGATTTTGGCACCAGCCCTTGACAATGACCAGGGGAAGGGCCTCCTCTGCTCCTACACAACCAACCTGCTTGGGCTGCAACACCACTCATGGTCCCTTTCCTTCAACTTACTGTTTGCTTTGTTCTGAGTGAAATCAAAACAGTTATTAAAGTGAAGGTTATTTGGGTCAAAAGCCTTAACCACATGAAACCCCTGCTATAACTTAAGTTTGTGTTGGGTTTTTTTTCTAAGTTTAGTCAGAATTCTGGCCAAATTGGCAAACAAGATCAGAGCTTCAGGTTGGCGTGTGTGAAACAAAAATCCTCCCAACAATCGGAAAAACAAGTCACTTTTGCCTCATTTTAGGGATTTCTGATGAGAACATTAAACAGCCCTGTGTAACAGGATTAAAATAAATTTAACTTCCAGGGTCTGAAACTCCTTCCTCCAGGTTTAATGACAGTTTTATTAACATAAGCTGATGCAGGATTAGACCGTTAAATATTTAAATCCCAACACTTCCTGAAATTAATCTAGAAAGGGGAAAATTTCAGCCTGTTCCTTACCTAAAATAATCTATTCCACCCATGTGCTTCTATGGTCCACTCTTCTCATAGGTGATTTAGGAAATGGGATACAGAGTCACCAGTTAATTTACTTTTGGCGTAATTTGCCCAGAATACTTCTGAACAATTAGCACTCTGGTCTGAAGGACAAAATTACTTTGACAAAGTCGTGCCTGGGGGCCACTCCATGACGTGCACGGAGCCCGACATTTTTGGTACATGTCTGGAATTGACAGTGACTCAATACATAAGGATATCCTTTCATATTCATTTATGTGATAACCTCACTTTTGTTGGCACTGGAATATGTTGTCTTTTAACCTGACTTAAGGAGCTGGCCCTGGAATTAGTCTTCATCATTTTGGATAGCAAGTTGGAATCAAGATTATTTTGACAGATGGCATCTAGCCTGTCTAATATGCATTTTACCTGCTCCATAAATATTGATGACTTTAATACATTTGTGTTCTGCCATATGTTTCTTAAAGGTACACTTCCAAAACTTGACTTGGTGTGTGATTTTGATGGAATTAATCTCCATTTTGTAGTGCTATAAATGAGATCACAATCACATGCATCATGTCCTTAAAAATGGGGGGTGTGTGTGAGGGCACAGGGGGTAACTCCAGCAGATTTACATCCCATTTCCTCTCAGTCCTGAGGTCATGGACATCCAGACTGCAAGTGGAGGATGTCTGTATTATATAATCCTTATAACACAGAAAGGAGTTCTGGACAAAGGGAACCTCCTGCCTCATGGGGTCCTGCCACTTGGACCACCATTTAAAGCAATTCCTCTGTCTCCACCGTGAAACCCTTCAGCTCTGTCAACTCCTAGGACTGCCATATAAAACACCTCCAAGAAAAAAAATGGGAAAGAAGATGTTCTTGTTAAATGCCTACTAAATCATTCTTTTTAAACCCACAAGTGTATTAGAATCTAACATGCACACTGATACACTACACAGATATTCCTCTGCATTAGCCATTTAAAGGACACACTGCTTGGTGCTTTCTGGAAAAGAACTGTTTGCTTTATGCAAGGCCAGTTTCTTTGAACTCTGTCATTTCCAAGGCAGATGGGGTGTACAGTGACAATTAGCCCTTTTATTATTAACACCATTTTTCTGCTTCTCCACCAAGGTTACAGACCCATTCACAGTGCTGGAACTGAAATGGGAGTGGGGCCAGGGCTGCTGGCAGGGAAAGGGGAGATGTGGGCTAGTGAAAGCCCAAGAACCATCCCCCCAGGGTGCCAGAGCCTTGAAAAAAGCAGCACGGCTTCCAACGGGAGCAGCCTCGTGGCCCACGGCTGGGAGAAGTTGGCTTTGACTCCCAGCAGTTTTTCCTCTGTTGAATTTGCCACCTTGTCTCATCAAGCAAGAAAAGGCAGCCTTAGCTCTACCCCTCTTCATATTTCACTGCTGCGCCTTCCTTTGCCCACTCTAATTAGAAATTCTTCAAAAAAATGCCTGGGACAACCTCTGTGTGTGTATTTTTCAAGGTATTCTAGAATATGGCAGAGTGTAGCAACAAACAAAAGAATACAGCATGGCCTTCATAGTAAACTGTAGGAAATCAGAACAATACTGCAAAATTTCACAAAATGTTAAATAATGTACTTACATTTTTACATCAGTTTAAAATGATACAAAGATACCATTTTGAGAAAGAAAAAAATTTCAAGTTAATTTTGTGGGTTCCCAGTGAAAAAGAATGTTCTCAAAAATAAATTTAAAAAATTATAAAAGTGGCAACTTAATATAATTGCAGTTTTCTAAAAAGTAGTGAAAGACAGCTTTCTACTCAGTAGAAAAATACTACTCTGTAGCTATTTTCAGAAAAAATGGAATATTAAAAAAGTCAGTTAGAATGATAGAACATCCTGACTTGCAAGGGACAGACAAGGATCATTGAAGTCCAAGTTAAAATTATGATATCAGCTTTTACTACTATCTCCCCATTTTTAAATAGTTACTTTGCCTTTTTTTGGTGAAATATCTTGTATCCTTTACTCCTCTTTACAAGGGGAAGGTAGTGCATCATATCTTGTCAGCAAAAGAAGAGAACCAGAAAACCCACTGAGCGTATTTGCAGCAAGCTTTGCTTGAAAAATAATAACCACTCCAGGGCTCAGCACGTAAGAGGAGAGGTTAATGGTCGCGCTGATGCGTTGGTACATTAGTGATGGCAGAGGCTGTTTGCTAGCACTGAAGTCACACAGGAGCCACATCCAGCATGGTACTCACAGCAGAAATAGAGGCAGCTCAGTGCTTTAACTTTGCTACCCCAAAGTGACTCCAAACCCCACACAAAACCATCAGGAAGGTTTCTCTGCAGAGGATCTCTCCTCAAATTAAAAAAAGTCTTTCCCCAGTCTTTCTGTGCTTTGGAGCCACACTGTATGAGGCTTGGTCTATGTCTGCTCTCATTACTATAAATTCACTCACTCAGGGGCAGGATTTACCCCTGGGCACTAACTTCCCACATGGCAGCGGGCAGCAGCCACGCAGGGTGGCATTTATCGAAATCTAAAGCTGTGGTGACAGCATTGTCCCAAAATTCACACTGCCTGCTGCAAAGGGGCACAAAGGAAAGCCAGGGACCAAAGGAAGAACTGGCATTTCTGAAGCCAATGGTAATTTCTGGTTTAGCCCATAATAAGATCTCTAGAGATGTCCAGGAGAGCCTGCTAATTTGGGCAGGTGCTAAAACACAGCAGCTTGGCAGCTGTGAATGGGAGAAAGAAAAACCAGTGCTTCTCCCTTTTTCAGTTGTGATTTGACACCTCTAAATGTGGGCAAAGGCTGAATCAATTCAGAAGCTTGGGTGTTTGATCGGACCAACAGGGATTATATAAAATAAAGCAGAAAGACAATGAGGAATGGCTTGCTTTGAGTGGCTTCT
The DNA here is from genome assembly GCA_013396755.1 of Sclerurus mexicanus. NCBI lineage: Eukaryota > Metazoa > Chordata > Aves > Passeriformes > Furnariidae > Sclerurus > Sclerurus mexicanus. Next base: position 236,610 of record VWZF01006382.1, on the reverse strand, counting down.
AGGTAAATCAAAACTGCAACAGGAAAAAGCCTCTCGGAGCTATTTATTTACTTATTTTTGTGACTGCCACTTTAGTAGTAGTGATTCTGGAAAATACTATGGCAAATTACAACTCCTGTGGCACTAGAGGTTAACTGAGCATCTCTAACCCTCACAAGAGATGAAGCCCATTTCTTTCACTTCCTTGTAAAGCTTCTGTTTATATTCTTGATTGATTCCAACAGTTTTTCATGTATTTCAGTTATTTGTATTTTTGTGATTCAGCTGTGATTGCAGTGACAGTGGAACTGCTGTTATCAACAGCTCTGCCTGCTCTACACTGGCACAGTGTTAATCAGTTATGAATTGTGCTGAGGCTCACAACAGCCCTGTCCTCAAAAGCACTCACATGTCTGGATCAGAGGACAGTTCACTGCATTCAGATTGGGGCCTGCACTGAGCACAGCAATGTGAACGTGCTCCTTACTTTGCCCTGAGTTCCCAGCAATGACCTTTTTATTCTGTGGTTCCTCACCTGAGGTCCCAGCAGTCTCTAAGATCCTGTTCATGTCTATTCTCTATGATGAGTTCTTTTCTAACTCATTTTGCTGAAATACCAGAGAGCACAACTGACAATCCCTAAACACAATTCATCTGGAAGATTTCTTAACAAGAAAAGTAAGCTCTCAGCATCTTTTTAAGAGCTAGAGGACTCTGCAGGTAACTGAAGAATCCAAGAGTCTTTCAACCCCTTTTCTTCAACCTGACTGTAACTAACCATTGTAGCTTGACAATCAGCTATTCCAAACAAGGATTACTTCAGTTTTGGGCTCCAGTTCAGGGAATTCTTAACTTGGTGAATAGGAAGCTCCATTGATACACCGTGTTTCCTATCAAAGCACCTCTCCAAGGAATGCAGGTACTAGAGGCTGGATTCCAGGAGCACATGGCAGGGTTTTAAGCACCTGTCTTATCTCATTGTGTCAGTGACCACAATAGAAAAACCAAAGCCATGCTCTGTCTGTGATACACCCAAATCATTAGGAAACTCAGATAGCGAAAGCACAAAACCATTATGTTGATAATTCCTGGGCCACTGAAGTCTAGCAACAAGCTTTATTTCAATATTTTCTTTTTCCTAATATGCACACAATTTACTTCTGAAGTCAAGTGTACTGTAACAGAGCTCAGGAGCTTTCATTTTGTGAGGGCTGGATCTGTTGTGTTAATGTATCATAGAACACCCCCAGAGGAACAACCTTTCACCCCATCTCTTTGTTTACTATGGCATTTCTTGGTTTAATAAATGAGGTAACTAACATGAAAACTTCTCCTTGCTCCTAAGGTTTTGTTATTACTATTGAAAATCATTTCATTACTTCAGAGGGCTTATTTCAAATCACTACCACATCTTTCTTTTGTTCATATGCCCATAACATATAAGAAATAACAGTAAAACCTTTCTCTTCATTACCTTCCCCTCAATCTCATTACTTCATGTTTCTTTATGTTGAATTGAATGAGTCACTCAAGTTTCCAATTCAAGTTTCGAAACCATTCAAATTTAAATTACATGCTTCAGACCATCCACAAGTAACATCTTCTCATAAAGGGCTTTTTTTGTGTGTGTGAAGCAGTGTAATTTAAGTCCTACCAATACTGATAGTCCTCTGCAGTTTTAGTCTTTTCTGCAGTTCTCACTTTCAGTATGCAGAATATTCTATTGAGTAATACACAGCCCTCCAGGGGCTTACATATATATTATTTATGGGGGAATCCCAACCATTATATGATTCTAACAGCCTGTTGGCTAAGGAGTTCCACCCAGGGAAGCATTCCATCTTGTCTCAAAAATACCTCCTAATAATGGTACCACAGTGGCTTTCTTACTGTCTGCTTCCCCAAGTAACAGTTCTTTAACAAAGGGTTGATTTCTCACCACAGAAAGAGGTTTTAAGGCCTCTGCAAGCTCTCTCATCAGCCTTTTATTTACCCAGTCTTAATGCACAGCCAGATTCAGGAAGGACAGTTCCCTATTTCTCATTCTTCTGTAGATACACTACATGACCCAGCTAAATGAATCTATTTCTGAGCCTAAGGCTCTCTAGAAAGTGGAAATAATAACCCCTACGTAGATGTAAAGAAATATATAGGGTTTTAGATTAGAAACAATGGTCTCACAAACCTTATTACATTTATTATTCCACATACACTGGAATATTTTCTAGTACAAAAGACTTTTAACCTTCAATATAGTCATTGTTTAATTTCTAATGTTAAGCCTTTTATGGTTGAGTACCAGAAAACCAGTGACCTTCACTGAATTATGAGAACTGTTGGGAATAGTTTCTACTTCTTATTCATACATTTCTTAACTGGTAGAGACAGAAAGGGAAGACTTAAGCCCACAGCTGATGTGGGGAGGATACACTACGGCTTCTGCAGAAGAAAGTTTTGCTTTATATTAATCAAAACCAGAGCAAAACACAACACCAAAACCAAAGCAAACACTCCTGATCTGTTCCTTGGCTGTGCAGTGTCTTGTCTTACTGTTTTTAATCACAGAATCACAGACTGGTTTGGGCTGGAAGGGAACTCAAAGCTCATCCTGTTGCACCCCCTGCCACAGGCAGGGACACCTTCCACCAGCCCAGGTTGCTCCAAGCCCCGTCCAGCCTGGCCTTGGACACTTCAGGGATCCAGGGGCAGCCACAACTTCTCTGAGCACCCTGTGCCAGGGCCTGCCAACCCTCCCAGGGAAGAAATTTACTTATCTAAAGAGTTGTAAATATTAAGAAATCCTTTCTACAAAGCATGGGTACATCTGGTACCTTGATTGCATTGTTAACTCTGGTCAGGAAAGAGATAAATACTGATATCAATAGAAAAAGAATTTTAACCAAGTACTTGCATGATTAAATTGATAGTATTATCATATTTCTTATGTTGAGAATTGAACACTACCAATAATTTTCACAGCACTGCAGCAGGAGGAAAACTCACTAAGCTAAATCAAATCACCTTGTGAATGGATTCAGTATTGGGAATAAACACAATTAGCACTTATCTCTACATAAATGAAAACTCCCAACAGTTCCCCCACCCCACTTCCTGCTCCCCCATTACATTTGTTTGGTTCCTTTGCTCCCTCTGGGCTGCACAGGTGTACATGCTACAGAAATTTGGCTTGATGCACATTTACCTATTCCCTCTGAACACAAGACTTCTTGGGAAGCTCTTAGCTTCCACTTACAGAAAAAGAAAAAAATCACATTATGTAAATGGCAAATCAAAATTCAGCATCAGTAATTGCTGAGAAGTCTCTAAAACCCTGCATGTTTAGTGGTAGTGCCATCCCAGAACTTCACAGCTCTCGCCCTCTGCTCCCGTATGGTGCAGCTCTGCCACAGAACTCGCACCAGTAACTTGAACTGGTGTCAGCCAGAGGCCACGGCATGAGATCCCCATTTGTAAATACCACTGGACCACTCTGAAGTGGACTCATTTCTGGCTTTGCCTTAAGCATCATTTGAAGGGATAATTCTGTTTCATTTCCCTCTATTTTCAGCTATTTAGCATAATTAATTTGATCAGCCAGCAAAAAGAGTGCTTCTTTCTTTCATGCTGCAACGATGCAATTTCTTTGACCTCTATTTCTACCTTTCAGACACAGAAGATTCACATAGAATTAATGCCTTCTGCATTATTAGCAGTTTCATTGGCAGAATAATTGCTTCAAGAGGTGAAAATACTTCTGTATTTCTTTCTAAAATGGCAAATTTTCAGGCTGTCTCAATGCCCTGTGCATTTACACCTCCTGCCAAGTTGCTCCAGTTAAATATCTTTCCAGAAAACTGGCTTCCTGTAACTTTTGGAAAACATGGGAGCTATGACAAATTTTATGCTTCTTAAGAAGAAAATAATCATCTTTTAGGAAAAGGTAATGTACACATGCAATATTAGCAGTTCATTAGTAACTAACAAGAAGAAACACAGCTCTAATTAAATCCAAACTTTTGTCCAGGCTCGAAGCTAGATTAAGATTAAAGGTTTTGAGATCAAGAAAGGTCCAATAGACCTTCAATAAGAATGCTCCGAGTTGCTGAGACTCAATCACCCTTTTCAAATAAAAATATAAACAATTTTTAGTGGCAATGGCTGTTTCTGCTACTACAGCTTTGATTCATCAAAGCTCTTAAGCATATGCTTACCTTTAGGAAAATAAGACAATTAAATCAACATATGCTTAGAATCTGTTCCCCCTGAGAACACTGTTGCAGCTTTCTGGTGTGCACCCTCTCTGTTCTTGGTTAGCTGTGCTCACAACACACAGCATGAGATGTTCCTTGGATGGCAGGGAGCGTTATGGCCCATTTTCCTCCATTGTTTTCTCATCCTTACTCCTTCAAAACCTCTGTTGATTCTCCAGGGTCTTTGGGAGGAGAGACTACGGCAGATATGGGATTTACCTGGGCTGCTACCACCACTAGCCTGTATTATTTCTTCATACAGAGCATTCAAAGCACTTTTAGAGGCTATAAATTTATAAGCAACAAGGCAGAGGATGTGCTAATAGATCACAGTGTAATATATTAACAGCACAGTCATGCTCTCAATTGACATACATACAACTTTCCAGATGCTCCTGTTGTGTCTTGGACACACGAGCACCCACCTCAGTTTCACACCAACTCAATCATCCTCTCCTCTCTTTCTTCTTTTTAATAGACATGCTATGATGATAATTAGGGTTTTGTTTAAAGCAGCCATTCTGTAAGACATGATACTCAAGGTAATACTTTTATTTTTATTTTATGGGATCTTGTTTTGTTTTGTTTACAATTATCAGAGCCTGCTGTGGGTTCTCCAGAGAGCTTTTTTTCTGAAGCAGGTGCATTTTCAGCTCATGTAATGGATTTAGAGATATTTGGCCATAAATAGATAGTGTTAAACGCTGCTGTAAAAATGAGATAAATGTTTATTACCCAAAAGGTTAATAAAAAATCCACATGGGACCCTCTAGAAAAGAATTAATCCCTTTAAACCTGTATTGAACCAGTGACAGTTGCGCAAGATTCACAAGCAAATTGCATCCCTAAAACATCCTAAAAGCAGGGGAAAAAAAATCCCAGACTGCACACCACGGTAAATGGAGGGAAGGAATTCATGAGATAGGTACCATTTATTATCTAATTTAAGCACTTAGTAGCAGCGTCTGTTTACAAATAACCATTTTCAGCATTAGATAAGTCCCATGTTAGGCTACCCTTCCTTCTCAACTTTATTATCAAACAGTATGATTTTATCAGGGTAACACAGAAAATCTCAGCTGAAAAACAGTGAGCTGTAAAACAGTCAACAATCCAAAACGGAAGGAATCCAAAAGGAAGAGGAATCAGCACTTGCCAGGCACAAGACAGTTAATGCATACACAATATTCTCACTGAATTTCCTAGGTTCTCACACCTAACTTCAATGGAGTCAATCCACTTGACATTTGACTCACCTTACACCTTGCTGTTGAATACAGGAATGACATGCAGTAATATGGATGGCAAATGAATTTATTTTCATGGGAATACAGATGATACCTTGACCATCAGACCCTGACAGGTGTCCATGACAAAGTGGACCTAACATGACCTGTTTATACAACACACAGTCCTTTACTGCAAACTTCCAATCAGGCACCTTTCCTGCTCCCCCTAGGGGTGGGCAGAACTTAAAACCTCCCAAAATCAATTTCCTTGTGGCCTCCCGATGTTTTCAAGCATCCTCTTTCCTTATTTCCACTCATACTTCACTTCTGCTAGTTTTAAGTCTACTTTCTTTTCAGTCAAGAGATAGCAAATCCTCTCTATTTGTGCTAGTGGTGATTAGTGGAGTTAAAAATTATTTGGCCCTCTAAGTCTTAAACAACCTGGCTGTCATCCCCCCCTTCTGGCTGCCTGCTAGAATGAGACAATAAATCCAAGTTTACTTCCCCAAAGGAATCCAGTGACTACCAGGATTTGGAATAGCTAAGACAGAGATGATTTCTGCACCATTTGGCAGGTAATACCCCCATACACTCTGCTCTTATTCTCCATTTTTAGCCCAAATGGCTGATGGATTCTGTCTGGGTGAGGACTGTCTTCTTCAAGGAACGATAAGAAACATGTAATATTCTGCATTTATCTATGTGACTACTTGACGCAAACACCGGAGATGAACCCGAGTTAAAATGTGCTGACTGAGATCTGAACCTCCCAAGGGCTGCAAGGATGTTTCTGGGAGCAGGGAGTTACTTATCTCAACAACTCAAAAAACAGGAACTGTACAACAACAAGAGATATTTAAGCCACAGATTTCAGCTCCTGAGGTTTTCAAACTCTGGGTGGAAGTAAAGGCTGGTATGCATCTTCAATGCATTAAGTATTGAAACACAAGTTTCAGCACTCAAACACTGTGCATGATATAAACTAGGGAGTTGTAAAAGATCCTTTTCCAGTTAAACACGAAGTCCTCTGACTCCTAGAGCTAAAGTTACTGGATCATTTGCACAGTTGTGCTGAGTTTTTAGAAGGCTGGCATAGGACTGCATGCTCTAAATTCTTACTAGGTGCTACACTCTTTGGCACATTTTTTTTGTGCTTCCATTTCCCATTGTGCATAGATGGGGAGGGCAACACTGTATTCAAATAGTGTTCTTATTTTCTTCAAACCATCATGTATTTACTTTATTCTGTCTTTCCTCTTCCATTTATTATCACTGATACCTTTCTCAATACTACAGAACTTTCAGGAAAACTATCCCTTTATCCTCCCACCCACTAAAACCTTGGCAGATTTTTTCTTTTACTAAATACAAAATGCTTTAAGATATAACTGTTTCTTTGGGTACATCTTTGGTAGCATGAGGGAATTATGAAACTCCAGTTTATTTTATATTATGATGCTGTTTGCTAGAAATATATCTTGAAGTTAATGAAATATCACTGCATATCAGAAGTTTAATTCAGATCCTTCAATCCCCCCAAACTTTGTAATATTTTAAGCCAGCACACAGCTTCAATTAACCCTGCCTTTGTGTATCCCCAGGTTGGAGTCCTGGGCTGATGAAATAGCCTAACTCCATCCCAAGATTGACAAGTTATTAATTAGGACAGCAGGCCTGTCACAACCTCTAAGCCTCACCAGCACTTCCACTAGTTCCTTGGAGAGATGTATTGTCACCTACTATTGGGATTAAGCTTCTCACTTCCAAAATATAAACTTCAGTCATGGCAGTGGGTTGAAAATGACTCTATTAGTAATTTTGCAGCCCCTTGGCCTGTAACTCTCCTGGTTTGGTTTTAAGGATGAAGTCTCAGACCATTAAAAACAATGAGAGCTTTGCCACTGACTTCACAGGGACCAGAATTTCACTCCACATATTGCACAGGGAATCCTGAGAGAAAGAATTTTGTTAACAAAGTGGATTATCAAATGCAGTGGAACAAACACAGCCTTGAAATATCCTCAGTTGTCTCAACACTGGAAACTATGACTCAGACAACTTAGGGCAGGACCTGATCTACAGAATCTTGCCATGTTGGCCGAGCAAGCAGCAGCCAGTGATGCAAACTCCAGTTAACTAATAGTGAATCCTTGTTGTAAGACAATGCTGAAAGCTCTTGAAAAAAAAAAATCCTTGAATTAACTATGCTGTTGGACTCTAAAAGTAAAGGGAAGCTTTCACAAAGGATGACTGAAGAGTGACATTCTTGGGACTCCCTGCAAGTTGAACTCTTGCCTTGACACAAAGGCATGGGGAGTACACATAGATTTGGACTCAGCAAGAGCTGTATGTTTTCATATTACTGTTTGCATTGTATTACTTCATTATTATTCTCTAATGAGGCCATTAACATAAAATAACGGTGATCAGAAGCAGCATGAACTCTGTTTCAGAGAGTTTTCAACTGCATTGTTTTTACCTTCCACCAGTTCAGGGAGGGAGCAAAGTATATACAGCACAAAGACAAAAAGAATGAAAAATTTACAAAAGATAATTTTACAGGAAAACATGCACATTAGTTTTACTGAGAGTGTTGTATCCCATTTGAAATATCTACATTTACAATCAGGTCTCCTGAAGAACAGGCACAGTCCTAAAACATTGGTGCTTTTGCAGCTCTACTAGTTTAGAGACAGCTGCTTTTGTTGGATTAGATTCACAAGAAAAGCTGTAGCCAACGCCATGTAGGTCACCATGTGGGGTTCTAGCACTTGCCACAATGCAAAAACATTATTTAAGACCAAATTTTGTGAAGGAGCCAAGGGCCCTCTGTAGCATCTGGGTGTGCTGGTTTCTAGTTCGTTGCTCAGAGAAAAATACATGGTTTCAAGACAGAAAATAGAAAGGGATTAATAGAGGGATTTTTTTGCACAATGCAGAGCGATGCCTGGTCTCAGATTTGAGTCCTCTTTACATTTATCAAGCCATCAACATACAGCCTTATAGTTCACTGTTTTCAAAACATCCACAGGCCTGTAGACATTGTGTAGAATTAACACAAGTACAGTTTGTAGAAAAGCAACACTCCTGAGAATGCATATCTAATCATACCCCAGCCTGGATAATACCAATTTCCACAGTAAAGTTATAGTCAGTCATAACAACGGGAAAAAAACTCCTACCTTTTCCTTCCTACCCTTTCTAGTCAGCCTTTCTCAAAGCACCTCCAAGTGAATATTATTTGACTGCTGGTTTTGAGCCTGAAAGGACTCAGTTATCTTTGATTAAGTTTCCAGTGAGCAAGAGTCAACATTGTAGATTTACGCATGACCACAGTAACACACACTGGCTATCGCACACATTAGCTGAGATCTCAGGACTGCTCAAGGATGGAGACTACACAAAAGCACTTTCCCATTCTTGGGAGAGTTCAAGTCTAGGTCATTTTGGCAACTGGCATGAAGGAAAAGCAGGGCTGTTCATGGTTGTGCAGGAAAACTGAAAGTCCCGCTTGAGTCAGTCTGGGTCCCTGAGAAGGGCAAGACTTCTGTCCAAACTTTAATTATCACTTTACCATTCTTTACACAGTTGGGCAAGTTAGATTTTAAATAATACAACCCAGCCAAATAAGGAGTCATATCAAAACTGGGGATACTGCCTAACTAAATCTAAGAAAACAGACAAATAACTGACTCACAACCAACGTCCAACACTGCCACATTCACAGGGAGCCGAGAGACACTCAGAGAACATTTCCCGAGAGCCACACAAGGAACTCCCACCACCACTTTCTTTCAAATATCTCATAAACCCTCACTTTAAAAACATAAACAACAATTCTTTTCCTACCTATTCCATCTGCAGTCCTGCCACTGCTGAGGAGATGACACAAAGCGCTCCTTTGTTCTACTCGGTCACTGAGGTGAGGCCCTCAGGAGCACTTGGGTGCATCCATGGGGTTTAAAAAGATGCAGCTGAGGATCATCAGGTTCACCTGGCCCTGCCCGCATGCTCTTTATGCCTAATAATAAAAGCCTGCAAAAGATGGAGCTGAAAACAGCTTCAGGTGAAGAAACTAATGAAGTGCAAAGACTCACGTTGTCCCTATAAGCATGAAGTGGCAAAATGCCTTTTTTTTTTAACAGAGTCATTTTCCAGGATGGATTTATGTCCCACAGTGTTCACAAGGCCTGTGTTTTCACAGCATTTGAGGCAAACAAAATGGTCTTGATGAAATACCAGCTCTTTCTGTGTGCAGAATATGGCATTAAATTTATAGAGCAAAGGAAGAAGTGGTTTACTTGCCTTGAGGGGAATTGAGAAGTGACAGTAGGCACTTAACAGCAAGTTCCAATTACAGCATTTAAATATAATTGCATACTCTGTTAATCTATGTCAGGGTGGCATCATTTTAATATGATTGTCACAGATTCTTTCTAATATTATGAGTGATGTGAGTGAAGCTGAGCCTACGGAAAAAGTTCAGTTCCAGGTCTTAATATGCACTCTAATTCTGTATGTCAATTATGCTACAGCAGAGTTCAAATAAAGGTCTGGGGATCTAGAGGATGTAGCTACCTTTATTAAAGTACTGCTATTGTAAATACATGTATGGGTCAGGAGACAGTTATCATTCGGTCTTGTTATTTTTTATGAGCCTACTACTATTAGAATAGACTCTTGTGTATAATCATTTAGATGTGTCATGGAATCTTATTTCAGATGGAAACCGTAAAGTGAAATAACAAAAATTACAGCTTGACCTCTGCAAAAATGTTCATTTAGGCACTCCCATTTGTGCATTATGTAGAGTATTGCAGGAGACAATTATAATCCAAGGATCCAAAAGCACTTTTTATATCATTTATGAATGGCAAACTTTTAATCATATGATGGAAACTTAAGCATAGAAAGAATGGAGATTCATATTTGGTAGTTAAACTTCAAAATTTACAATAGGCATTACTCTTGTGGTAATGGTAAAAATGAATGGCAGACTGTTTCTTTTGGTGTAAAAACCACTTGAAGGTGTTCCTATCTCCTTGCTCCATCACACCTAGACCCACACTGCGATTTACTGCCTCCACAGTTGTGCTAAAGAAATTGATTGTATGGTTGCACTTCAAACTGGATCAGAATTTATCTAGGTTTTAAAATGGCTCCTTTTAGAGGGTTTTTAGTCCAAACCACTCATTGATCTGGTTTAGAAAGCACAGTTGCATCAACACAAGTATTGCCATTCAGGGGCTGGAATCAATGACTACAGTAGAGAAAAGAGAGAAATCATATAAAGAAACTGTGTAAAGAGCTTCCCAATGCATTGTGTATTGCTGGAGAGTATTTAAAATGTCTCTATATGAGCACAAACTCCTGATGATGCACTTCACCAAATGCTGCAGATGTTTTGTAGGCAGTGTACATAAACAGAATTTACTACAGAAAAGCAGCCACCTCCTTGAAGGAATCCCCTAGTTTCGTTGTAGCGATGACCATGATCAGCCAACAGAATAAAACAGGAAGAAACCCCCATATAACAGAAAGCAGAGGCTGGAATTACAAGACAGTAATTACCAAAACTCTCATCTTTGTGAAAATCGTCACTAGATCTTTCAACAAGTTTACTCTTTCAACGAGTTTACATCTCGTATTAAAACATCACTGCCACCAACAAAACTATCCCCGAGCACCATGCTGGCACTGGGGTTGCTGTAATCGTGCAGGAAGGATGCCACTTAGTGAATCACTGGATTTTCCTTGGCGGTTTCCCATCCAACACTACAGGGCTTGGCTGTGTTTAACTCTCAAGATCAGGCAGGATCTCAGCCAACATTGCATGGCCACATATTTTCCTAACCCTCTGACCAGCTGCCATGCTAAAAACACAAGTTGCAAATGCCCAGATACATAATTCCTTAAATTTAAGATGGTCTCTTCTAGCATTTTATTGTCCCACTTAGTCTCTGAAAAAAGTGTTTCTGGCCAGTTATTTATATTTATCAGTCACCCTATTTGCCCTGTTGTCATTTTTGGTAGCAGAATACTTTTGAAGTAGATTTTCTTTCATGAAAGAATCAAAACATTTCAAAATATGGAATTTCCTCTAAAATGACCTTTGCCTAAACAATGGATATCCAGGGGGCTTATGAGAAAAGACCAAAAAAAAAAAGAGATGTACATTTTGGAAATCAGTGAAGCAAGTGAGTGATTGTCCTACAAGCTCTTGGACAACACTGCACAGAGCTACCATATGCTTCGTAGTGCTCCCCTAACTGCCAGCTGTCTCCACCTTGCTCCTTCCAAATGGCAGAGAGGGCAGCTGAGTTGCCAAAATTGATATTTTGACCTGCAGTTATAGGCAGAGAAGAGGCTTGGGGTCGGTTTGATAAGAACATAAGCTACATATAAGTAGAGCAAGGGCAAAAGAAGGTCATACTGTTCTGCTGCTATCATGCAAGGGTAACTAGGGAAAAATAACAATATTGAGGCATTTCTGCTAAACTAGGGTGAGATGAAAAGCAAGCCCAGATTCTGAGCAGTATTTTACATGCATTTTTCCTTTGCAGAAGAGACGAATGTTAAACAAAGTGCCAGGCAACAGAAAATTGGATCCACTGCCCTTTGAATTCATGTTGTGATCTGAATGCATATAAACCCAAAACAAATGAGTTGCCGACAAATGAGTGGGCTGAGGAATCTGTTACAACCACTGTATCATAATCTCCATTCTCAGGAAGACCCATCTCAGGACGATGCTTTCTTCCATGTCTTCCTACCCTCCCACTATTTCTGGCTATGTCATTGAGAACCATAACGATAATAATGATAGTAAGTCTTATTGTGTGGGCTCTGTGCCACACTGGGCCTCACCTCTAAAGGCTGGTACTTAAAATTATAGAATCAAGAATGGTTTGGGTTGGAAGGGACATTAAAGATTATCTTGTTCCCACCCTCTGCGATGGCTGGGTGTGCCACTCGCTGGATAAGGTTGCTCAGGGCCTCATCCTACCTGGCCTTGAACACTTCCAGGGATGGGGCATCCACAGCCTCTCTGGGCAAAAGGAGAGATGTAGCGTCCGCCACAGAGAAATGGCATGTCCTCACTGCCTGCTGGACTCAGAGCTTGTGCTGACACAGACCTCCTGACACAGGAGGAATGAGTATGTTTGTGCTCCTAGACTTGATGGAAGCCCTGAGACTAAGAGGATAAAAGCCACCATTCTGCTGGATTACAGTGGTTGCTCCCTGATCCCGTCACATTGATAAGGATAGTATAGAAGCCCCCTAGAAACCCAGTGTAAGACACTAGCCTTGTTAACATTGTTTTAATGGTTATTTTTCCAATGCATTGTTTTGGTGGTGTATCTGGTGATTTTTTACTGTACCAGATGGAATCCTAAAGCTTCCTTCATATGAAACATTAAATTGGACGGGTTATGACTGCGTGATTTCAGTTACTCTCTAAGGTATGCCTCTCATGGGAGATTTTACGAATGAAAGCTTTTAATAATGAAACACATAATAGGCAGGTGTGAGGCAGAATGTAGGAATACATCCTTATCTCAGTCATAAACTGAGAGCTTGGAAGACATGCTGGTAAACTGTTAAAAGCCTTTGATTAGGTGTGGCCCAAATAAATTCTGTGCTGTTAGATGTGAACTTAGAGATCGTAAAACCTCAAAAACGGTTATGAATTTTGTCCCAGGACAGCTGGAGACACTGAACATGCTACAGGTTCTAGGAAAGGCAAAAGACAGTGCAATCACTTTGTCTGTCTTCTTTACCCTGATACCTTCCTAAGGGTTTCATGATCTGCAGAACAAAAAGTGTCACGATCCACTTGCTACAGCCAGGCTATCTACCAATGAGGCAAAACTAGACAGGAAAGTGCAAAAAAATGCGTCATAATTTATTTTAACTACCCTTCATACAGAAACAAGATCTGCAGGACGAGCAACACTCTTGGGGGGATGGATTTTAGGGGGAGCGTGCTATCTGTCTGCATCTGCTCAGCTTCTCCAGGTTGGGTAAAAGTCAGTATTTAGGAAAGAAAGACCCACTGAATTAACCTAAGGAAGCATTAATCACACAGTCTGACAATACTGGATGTCAGAGAATACTCAGTGGATTGCTCCTTCCCAGCATCTTGAATACCTCAGTTTAAGCCTGTATCACCAAAAAGCTACCCTAGGACTTTCATAAATTCCTAGAGAAGCCCAGGCTTCATTGGCTAAGATTCCCGTACATCTAGGTTGTTTCAGCTCTCTGGTCTTATGGCTATTCAAGGCAGTTCTTGCTCAGTGCCACAAACTTCAAGGGGCAGTCATAGATCATGGTGGCATCAGGTGAATGTCTTCAGCCCTGGAGGACAACCAAGAATGAAGGATATTCAGCTGGATTGCCGAACTGACTCTTCACCAAACAAGAATTTTCTCCACCCTACAGCTTCTTTGCATTGCCAGGTTCAGCTGACTCTGTGCTTAGTGCATTTGCTCTTGTACCTTCCAGAACGCTCTGCACTTCCAGGAGCTCCTTGGTACAGAATGGTACAAACAGCAAATCAAGCTGAAGTAACTCAGATGGTACTCCCTGTTTATGTACTGAACACACACACACACACACTCATTATTTAAAACACCCCCCTTCTCCCATCCATATGTTGTTGCATTTCCCTAATGATGCTTCCAGTGTGCCAGTGTCTCCTCCTGAACAGGAGATGCACAACAGCTGGTGAAACAGGACAAAGGCAGGGGAGAGCAGCTATTAGAGGAGTTAACTGGTGAAGCCCGGACACCACTAGGAGACATTTTCCATGTCACTGTGCATTCAGCATGGAATCTGTGTCATCACATGGTACAGCAGTCTTGGCAAATCTGTTCCAAAGCTGAGTCTGCTGGCACTTTGCAACTACCATCATCCCTGCTGTCGTTTCTCTTTGGCTGCCTCACTGCAAATGGTGTTCTCCTGTCACCTCTGCTGCCACACAGACACACAGAGCTCAGTTCAGTTCCAGCCTACCTACGTAGTCTGTCACCAGGCTGAATGGGAATACTCTGGATCCCTTTTTAGATGGTATTTGTCCATAATAGACGGCCTGTAAAAACAGGGATATAATTTTCTTCTGCTTTTATCTGGGCATAGGGGAGGAATTCCCGATTTTCTACGGACATAAGCATATTCAGCCAGCTCAGTTCAGATGCTGTTTTTTCAGTGAAGATCATTCAACAGATAAAGATATCCTGAACTCCAGGCATTAAACCCAAATTGTTTAAAGTGACAGCAGACCTTCCTGGGCACTGGAATTTCTCTTGTGTGTAAATCAGCACAGGAGTGGTAATAAGTTATGCTGGTGTTGAGGTAATTTTCTACCTGTGAGAGGCAGTCCCTTCTACATAAAACTGTATTCACTCTGGATCTGCAGTTATAAAAATGGAAAGGCATGAGGGCACAGCAGCTCCTGGCTCATTGTCACATGTTGGGAGCATATCATGCTCTCTGCTGTACTGGACAAACTTGTTTTCCCTGCTGTGCTAGTGCTTTTCTACATTTCATCCCTTTCATTCATCCAATTAAACTTCTCATTATTTTACAAATTTTGGGGGATCCTTCAAGGCAGTTACTCTGCTTCTGTATTTTGTACAGAAAGTAGGATATTAGTTATCATTCCATTCTACTGCTCTCTTTACTGTGGAGAGAACACACTTGTTTGCTGACCCCTCTGGATTGTACAGGCAAATGTTAAGGAGCTTTGCTCTACATCCACCCTATGGGAGTCCTGCTTAGTGTGATTAATCCCCTGTGCTAACACATAATTAAACACACCTTGAGGATTTTTAATTTTTTTTCCCCTGAATCTGCAGGCAGCCAATCTTTGGGCAAATCCCAAGAAGGATGAATTCCCATCTTAGAAAGAAACTGGCTTGAACGTTCTGGGAGCTGACAGCAATGGGTCACTTCACACACCTAACACGTTGACACAGGTCTACAAGGTTTTTGGAAAAACAAGATTTAAAATTTGGGTTCACTATCCACGTGCCACTTTCTCACGATAGCGCCAGAGGAATAACAACTGCACACCTAGGTATCTCCAGAGAAGTAGAACTTCTGGCTTGCCATATTTTTTCCTCTTTCTGCCAACTCCTGAATAAA
This sequence comes from Sclerurus mexicanus, assembly GCA_013396755.1. NCBI lineage: Eukaryota > Metazoa > Chordata > Aves > Passeriformes > Furnariidae > Sclerurus > Sclerurus mexicanus. Next base: position 221,006 of record VWZF01006382.1, on the reverse strand, counting down.
GGGTAACAGTAATATCTGTACAACTTCTATTTCTTTCAGAAATTCCCTGTCTCTGAAAGGTTTCATTAAATCTTTCATTAACCTATTATGCAGGTTAATGAATGCATGACTTTATTTACAAAACAACAAAAAACCTTCAGTCTTCTGATGTAGAAAATGAAATGCCAGCCTTTAAATATTCTTATTATTTGGGATATTATAATTTTAGGGTCCAGTTTTCTTTCCTCTGTGCTGTACAACTGAAAAAAACTTTCAGTTTATTTTATTCTGGCTTTGACATATATTTTACGCCTTATAGATGTATTTTACACCCCTCCTGCTCCTAGGTACTATATTGCAATAAGAACCTGTGGCATTCAGGGATAATCCCATTTTTTTTGGATACCTGGCTCACAGCAGAGGGACAAAAGGGATTAAGTCCTTTTGTTCTACTTGTACCAAATACACCAGATACACAAAATACACGCATAAGCCTCCCTGGACATTCATACAGACAAAATCTGTGCTGGTGTTGGCTGACAAACTCTCTTCAAGCATTTCTTCTCATGCAACCAGAAGACCTCCCTGATACCAAATCCAAGTAATTTTCCTCTGGTGTGTTGGGACTAACCTAATCAGCTTGATGTGACTATATATTTTAAACTCTACAGGAGGAAAACTAGAACAGCGCAGTACGACTTGGAGCAATTTTTACTCTAAACTTCACCAGACATTGTCTGCTTTAGTTTATCTTTACGGCTGGTTCCTTAGCTTCTGGCAAGGCAAGTATTTAAAAAATGAACATATGTTGCATAAAATGACAATGCATGTAAATTAATTATTTTAGGCTGACATACATTTCTAGCGTAGCCCTCTTCCTGCAGAGCAATCTCTATCAGAGTGATTCCAAGCATGTTCTGTGAAGTCTGTGTGGCCACGTCTGTTAAAATGCAGCTGCATTTCACGAGTCATTCATTACCTGTAAACACAGGTGATCATCCTACGTGAAGATGAATTTTCAAATAATTGATCTAACGAGGACAGGGAATATTGTTGTAATTAGTGCTCTGGGAGTAGCTGTTAGGGTGGATAAGCTCCTTCTGTGGATTACTGAAAGTCTGATTTCTGGTTTCAAGTTACAGGCAGTGCAGGTGCTATTTGCTCATCTGCCTTGTAGATGAGTTGTAGATAATTTTTTTTTAGTAAATACAAAGCATTGTGGTTAATAGGTTGAAGAGTTCTAATAATAACCATGGTTTTTGCTTACTGCTCTCCAAATAACCTTTCTGACTGGATTTCTGTTCTCAAAAACTGAAACTGAATGAGAGAAAACAGAATCAGAACTGCCTGAAATGTCAAATCTTAGGAGCACAGCTTGGAGCGCAGACAGATGGACCTAGCAAAAATCTACTGCATATAAAAGTGCTATAATCCTTTAGAGCAGCATGTTAGTCGAGAACAATCAGATTCAAAATTGTTCCTCTGAAATTTTCTCGCTGGCAACCAAACATTGTGACTTTTGTCATCGTGCTACGAGGATGAATCAGATGGGTGACAAGAGCCAGGGACTGGAGAGAAAGCAGCAGATGTGAAGACAGAAAAGTGAAGCCAGCACAAAATGCCGCTGTCGCTTAGGAGGGGAGGTAGTGATTATGGCATTAATCAACATTCCATAATCAATGGCAAAAACTCTGAGGAGTGCCAATATCTATTCATCTTTATTTATGCATATGCCAGTCCTTCTTTATGATGTTGTCCCTGGGAGTAGTCTCTAGGTTATAAAGATTGTTGCCATGAAAAGAGATAATTGTAGTTCATGACCTGGAGGCCAAGGTAGTGTATAATGACGCTATTGTGCTAGGGGATGTACAGAGAGCTCCAGAACGAGGGTGGAATGTAACCAAATACGGCATTCCAGCAGAAAGTCAACAATGCATTTTAAACAGAAAATCCTAGCTGTGCTATTAGAAATAGGCTTTTGCCAGGATGTAATTACACAGAAAACCAAATTATATCACAAAAGTGATAGCATTCCTGACATCAACAGCCAAAAAAGTACTTTACCCCAGGAGCTCCCCAGACCTGTGAACAATGGGAAGTTGTGTTGGAGGGCTGTTAACCTGGGACAGAATCCTACCTTTGAGTGCATAATGCTTAACTCCTTCCTTGCCTCTTGAGCAATGCTTTCTGTCTTGCTCACCCCATAATTACATCCAATATGTGCCATATTTGAGACTGAGAACTATTTCCCTGTATAGTACTAAAATGTCCCAGTTATAAGCCTTAAAATTATCCAAGAGAGTGTCTGGCTTAGCAACCTTTGAGCCTGCTGTTTCCAGAAGGCTTCGGCTCAGCATACGAGACAAGGAGGCTTCAGGGATGCTTTGCTGGTTTTGGCAGGGACTGTACTAAAAACCTAAAGCAATTCTGACTTCTCCTCTTCACTGATTGCAATCTCATATTCTATTTTCAGCATACTTTTAGAAGAACACCAGAGTGCCTTTTTTATGCTAAGACATACAGATAATAAGTTGCATCACACCTAGTTGGAGGCTGACATGCTTTTTGGAAAGACTGGAGTGTTAAAAGTTTATGGGAAGTTTGATTTAAAACTACAGTCTACACCATGCTCCCCGGGGAAAAAGACAAGGCTCCTTTAAAGCTTGGAAATGATGCTCCATTTGCATTGCATGGGATTTGAATATACTGGATTAAGTTGCTTTATGTGATGTTATGTGACTGAACGTAACCAAGTATAACCATATGGTCCATAAAGTAACTTGTGAAATAGACTTGCCTTACCCTGGGAATAGATGTTGCTCATTTACGATCCCCAAAATATTCTGTCTGAATTGCTTGCAAGTAGTACGAGGGAGCTGGGCTGTGTTTTGAGACTGGTGCAGCCTCCAGACAGAATCCTGACACCAGCTCAGCTATAAAATGTACGTGTAGGTCAAAGCTACAGAACAATCTGTATCATGCTGATTGCTGTCTTTAGTGTTTCCCAGTGCAGATCTGTTCAATATAGAAAAGTGCTAAATTACTGATCCTGGTTATGTTAAACTGAAGGCTGTAAAGACCATCACATTATTCTGGTTAGTTCTCCAAGGAAAAGAATAATCTTGGAATCCAGTTCTCCTACACATCTACCCAAAGGATAAAATAACCTGTTTGAAGTGATCCCAATTCATTCCTCTGTAGCTTTAGTCTCTGCCTGCTATCCTTGACAGCTAATTCTTTCCCATTCTTTTGGTGTGTAGTTTAATCATGTAAAACCACACTGACACTTCTCAAATATTTCAAATACCCACTATTTTCTGTTTTTTCTCCTGTAAAAATGAGTTGTAAATCCTAGAAGCTTTCCTGATAGACCTTAAAAGACTCGCATTTCCAAGCTGGTCACTTATAGTAGCACTTGGGTGCTATGGAATCACTGCATGTTACTAAGATGGACCATAATTGCAAAGTTAAGACTCAGATCACAGTTACTTCAATATCCTGGATTAATCTGAATTCAGATTCTGGGACTAGAGTATGACAAGAAGCACAGAATTTGAACCAGAGTCTTCACTGGGACAAAGAATGCTTGAATCTAGAATTTTTGTCTGAACCTTTCACTAATATCTACATTTTTTTTCACTTCAAAGAATGGCTGGGCATAGCTGAATATTGAAAACATGCTCCTGTGAGAACAGAACTAGAGCACACTGAGCAGCTGATACTCAGCTGACTTTTCTTTGTTCTTGGTTGTCAGTAATACCCATGAAATTCATACTTTAGAATAAATAAAAGGACAGAGAATAAAGACTAAATAATGTGATCAGTGGATTAATCTAATAATCTTATGGTAATACTGGCAATACCCATTGTTGTTTTAAAGCACAAGGAACAGCGCTTTTTGATTAAAGCTGTGTGGAAAAAATGCACACTCTGCTTCTTAAATATCTTAATGAAAATAGTTTTACTATCAGTAAAGTTGCCTGTGAATTGAGTAATACTAGAAACCAATGGCGAGGTAAGTAAATCAGAAGGAGACGCTTCTGATGAATGCTCAGAGACAGTTCCATACATTACATGTTGTGGCCCTATGAATAAAAAGTGGAGTCTAAATTCAAATATTGCGTCAAATACCTGTTGATTTTATTAGACCAGTACTTCTTTATTACCTCTTAGATTTTTGGGAGGCATCCATAAATATCTAAACCCCTGCTAAGAATATAAATCCGGAGGTGATGAACTCTATTTCATTACACAGATTTATGCCTTTAACAAGAAAAGAGAATATTTGATATTAATAATAAAAGTCTTCACAAATTTCCCAGGGAGTTACTTAGCTATATCATCTTGTGCAGTTACTCTATTCATACCTAATTTCATGTGCTTTTTAAAGACTGATCATTCATCTTTTCTGTTTTGTTAAGTGAGAGAGATTTTGGAAGTCATGTAAGATCTCTCTCTGTGGATGTGTGCTCACGTGTGCACAGAGGGAATTTTCTCCCTGCTCTGCACTCAGTGCCACACCAATCCACATGCAACCCTGTTTTCTCAATTTTTTTTCCCAATCAGAGAGTGTTTCCACAGATGTCAGCAGTAGAACTATCAAACCATGTTCATGAATGTTGGATGAAAATAGACACAGATATCGGCTTCCCCACTGCTGAAGGAACTAATTTTTGAGACTTATTTCACCTCCAGAAGGAGCTGAGTGCCTGAACTATTTGGACTTAAATTATAGTGATGGGAACTAAATATAATTGTTTTACCAGATATTGGATTCTTTCCACATCTGGCACTAACATGAAGTGATGAAATGGGCAGGAAAAGAGGAATTAGAGGTAAAGAAAGGTAGGAATGGATATTCATTCCTAAAAGTATGCATCAAAGCACTGAGCACTATGCCCTTTTCACAGTATTTTCCACTGTCCCTTAGTTTCCTTCTAAAATGTAATTTGAGCAGGTGGCCAGAGAAGAAAGGAAGCAAACTCACAAGCAATTAAAAACCACTTTGATCTCATTATTTCATATCTGAAAGTCCAATAGTAAGACACTAAATGTGGAAAAAAATGGAAATGAAGTTTTTCTGACCTTTGTCCTTTGGACACCAGCTAGATCTTTTTTCCCCACTGTGACTGATAAGCATAGCTAAAAGAGAATGAAGACATGCCAAGCATGTCCAAGTTCTTCATTTGCACACCTTCTGTTTCCTTCTGAGAAAGGGAGTAACCTCTGCACATTACATTATTAAGCTGCAACTAACAAAAATGGTGCGTCCTTCCTGTCACGCTTTACAGCAGACCAAGGATGTGCAAATCATGAGACTAGAGATTTATTTTCCCCTGTTCCATTAAATATGTATCTGTAAGGGAAATAGGCACAGCCAGGATTATTCCCTTAGAACAATTTCATAAATTGCACGTGTTCTGCACAGACTAAACATCTATCACTCCTTACTTAGATTTTTTTCCTCAGGTCTTTCATTTTATTTTCCACTCCCCTCTGGGTTGTAAAAAGTTGAGCCATTTCCTCCATAAAGTAATCGTCTTCCTAAAATAAGAAAATAGAAGCTTCTGACAACTGTATATCATTATAGTATTCAAGCTACATAAAATAATCCCAACATCTGTTTCTCTGTCAGTTTTCCAAACCCTAACCTACTAATAATATGCTAGATGGATGGTAAAACCAACTAACACGCTATCTGGATCCTTCTGGTTAAATAAATGCAATGGGATGTGTGGCAGTTTTTGTGACAACACAAAATGTATGGAAAAAAATAGATGTGAAAAGAATCACAACAACAACTACAAAAAAAAGGAGCATATGCCACCAATAAGCAAACATCAAAAGTAAACTCCAGAAAAGTAATTTTAAGACCAGTAGTTTATCAGAACAGATTTGACACATTCTGTTTTAACAGTTACATCACTTACAAGATTTTGTTGCTGGTTTTGAAATCATAGGTGACCAATGAGACACGCTCATTTCTGAGTGTGTCTAATTCTTGGAGAGATGGTCTCTTGATTGACCTTGACATTTCACCCTGGCTACTTCCATCCTGGGACTGCTTCCTATCAGTGGGCAATCATTTTAGGGTTAGGAGTTCTGCAGTGGAGGCTGTTGTCATCTAGTCATGCAAGAACATTAATGATGTTCTATTGCATGTGACTGTGACCTTGGTTAATGTCTAGGAAGTGATAGCTGGATTTGATCAAATAATTTTCCCTAACTATGTTGGAGCCATAAATGAGACAGGAGGGAAAAAGAGGCTGTCGTAACTTCCATTTCTATGCCAGACTTGAAAAGATCTTTCTTCTGCTCCGTACATGTAATGGAACTAATGACTATAGGTACCTAAGAATGGAAAACTGAAGTGACCTGGAGATCCTGCTACTTTAATAGCCCATCTCCAGAAACATAAGAACAGAACAAATAGACAGGCAGTGATAACCTTCTCCCAAGTTCTGACAAGCTGCACTGTACGAATTTCCAAAGCTAGTGATGGTGTTCGCATGTCTGCATGGAACTGGCTTCTTGCTGGACTTTGCTTCTTTCAGTTTGAATGGTCAGGTTCTGGGTTGCCCTCTCCTTCTGGTTTCTACAGCTGTCTGGATGCTGCAACTTGGAAGAATTCATGTTATTAGCTCTCCATCTTTTATGTACTATTTAATTTGAAAAAAGAAAGTGCAGCTGCCTCATTCCTCTTCATCAACTCTACATCTCTAACTTCCAACTAATTTTAATTGCACATTCCCCTATAACCCTAATACCTCCCTTTGTCTGTAACTGGCTTTATGAATGAAGGCACAGTGATTAAATTACAGTGATGACATGCCTGCATTGACTTCTCTGCTATGCATTGTGGTATATGACAGGGTTTGTTGTGTAAAGCCTCTCAGGCTATTAATTGTCTGAAATAATCTTGCAAGGAAAGGTTCAGTTTTTAATGACAGAATTCTAAGTAGCAAAATGGAGCAGAGAATGGAAAAAAGTGGAATGACGTAGAAAACTTTTATGATAGAACACCTTCTAATTACAATAAGGCACTCCAGGGCTCAAATTATCAAATGATAATTTACACCTAGGTGATTTGACAGCACTCGGCCTTTGGCCTTCTGCCTAACAACACAATAGGCGTAAATCATTACCAAGTGATTCACACCCTGTCATGTCTTATTGCTTAATTAATTTGTCTAAAAGGCTTTCCACGAGAACTTATAGCAAATGCCTTTGTTGTACATCTTTTAGTATGGGGTCAGTACCTGCCCTCTCTGTCATTCTCAGCTCTCATTTCAGCCTGCTGTGGTTTAACAGGAAATTTTTGCTCTTACCATGCAGTCATTTAAATTGATGTTTGCATTTTATGCTCTGTTCTTTTAGGTAAGTTCATCAGTTGATCAATGGCTGCTGAATCTGTGGACCCACGGATGAAGGTTAAACTCATGCTGAGTTAGGACTGCAGAGAGCCTAGTACTGATCTTATGGGTCACTGGAAAATTGCACTCAAGCAGTTAAAATGTTATTTTTATTAACTTCTAAGTGTATGTTTACTCAAGCAGGAATATCAACCTCATATATAATCTTAGAACAAGTAAAGCTATATTGTTGAGGCAGACGTTAAATATTTTGAATATAAATAATGTACAGTGTACTCTTGCAATGATCCAAACCCAAGCTCTGGCAGTGTTCTGGAGAATAATAAATCTGATGATACAAACAAGGAGTTAAACAAATTTATGGAGAATATAACTACTGATAGCTGTTAGACAGGATGATCCAGCTGCAGCCTTGAGTCCTTAAACTACTGATTGCTGAAAACCAGAATGATTTCACAAGGGAAGTAACCCTGGAATTCACTTCTGACTCCTTTACTGGGGAGGATGCAAGTTTAGATGGATCAAATATGTAGGCTTATTAATGTTCTCTTGAACACAGATAACCAGAATTTCCCAAGCACTGTTTCCTGCTAGAAAAGACAAAAAAAAAAAAATTGTAAGAACTATTACATGAGCTTTTGCAATGACAATAATTTTTCTAGGTGTTTACAAAGGATGTGCAAGCCCTACCCAGTCCTCCCCAAATGCTTCCTTTACCAAAATAATGTGGCTGTCTCTCCCGGGAACAAGGAAACAGCCAACCTGTACTTGTATGCAGAATAGTCACTGTTGGAGGATACCCAGGATCTGGAATGGTGAGCATGGTAAAAACTGAAGGGAGGAGCCATAAGCACGTGACAGTCAAGGCAAGGGGAAAGCTGGAGATACTGACTGGCATCTAGAACTAAGAGAATATTTAGTGATAACTTGGCTTGTTTTGATTTCACTTTACTGATTGCAGCTTTTCTATGATGAGATCATGATTTCTCTCAGATCTATTCTCCTGTATGAAAAGTCACCAGGCTGAAAATTGTCCTTAAAGTATTCAAGCCATGGAACAGTCATTGCCACATGGAGGTTTTTAATACCTGTGCAGGTGAATGCAGAATCAAATTTTCTGTTCAATTAGCATTTGTATTCTTGAATAAGTCTGCAATACTTATTAGAAATTAGATTTTGGGACACCATCCATCTACCTCACAGCTTCTCCTTGATTATTAATGCTATTAATATGAGTAACAAAGCGGTGATAGGAATGCAAAAAATAGACACAGGATGACATTAAGCTTCCAAGAATCTTATTTCTCATTATTGAATTTTATCTTTGAAAATGAAAGTTCACTACCTGCAAATGAACACCTGCAAACTACAGAAATTTACTTCACTCCTTTGACAATCTGAGAAGGAACATCTGGGAAAAGCAAACCAGAGTGTGAGCAGTTGGAAATTTGATTGCAAGAGAATATAAATTGTTCCCTTACATAGTTTCCAAATTGACTATTTTCTGATGATGCTCCTTACCAAAGGTACTTTTTAATATCTAAAAAATGCAACTATTTCTTAATTCAAATCTCAGATGAACATCATCTAACAAAAATGTACATTTTTTCTTGCCTATATTCATCTGCCCTGTCAAAAACAGAGGCTGAGCTTCCCAATAAGACTGTGATTTTATATGTGTTTGTGTATTGGTCAGATCAAGATGGTGATGTTGGATTTTGTCTGTCCATTTACAAGTGTGTCAACTCTAATTATATAAGTGTGACTGGGAAGTATCTTCAGTTGTCTTTCAGCAGATCAGGGCTCACTGTTCTTTGCAGCCATTTGCTCCAGAGCTTCATGGAACAAGGACAGCAGGTAAAATCCTCTCTTGATTCTGAAGAGTTCTTGTTTACCGCTTTGTCAGATATTTAACTTGTTTGGGACCTTGTATTTAAGGTAACCAGCTCAGTCAGTGCTAAAGCAAATGTCATCTTACAGTTTTCTATGGTGTGTGTGGTTCCTACAGCACAGGAGAACGTGACTTGGAGGTGGCAGATGCCTACACTTTCTAAGAAGTCAGGAGAACAGGTCATATGTTTTACCACTTAAATAACCTTAATAACCTTCCTGAACACTAACCAGCCCAAATGACCTGCTGTGCTCAAGAGAGGCGTTCCAGGTTGGCAAGATCAGCTCTTTAGCCCAAAGGAGGGCCAGGCCATGCAAATACATAATATTGCATACAACAGACAAGCCCAGCAGGGGCTTGATTTCAAAGGAGATCTAGCTGTTCCTTTCATTCCTTTTATTTTTTTTATTTTTAAAAAAGAAATTAATTCAGTGTCATTTCATCCCCTACAACTGCTGGAAAAGTACCCACGAGTCTGGCTATCAAGTTAAAAAGAAACTTTATGGAGACCACCCAGAATCTGTCCCTGGTTATCCAGGACAACAGAGCCTTAATGAAAGATTTTCTTTTCCTCCTGTTTTTGTCCTAGACTTTAAAAGGCAGGGAGAGCCCTTTAAGCACTTAGGCAGCTGCCCAGACACTGGCTTGCTCTGTCAGTCAACCTGGCCCACACTCTCTGTCTTCCTTATCTTAATGCTGAACTCTTTAGTAGCAGCGTTGAGTTCTCAAACCATAAGCCACTTTTGATCTTTTTATTAAAAAAATAGCAGGTAGATGCATATATCCCCTGTTCATGATTTAATCATTCTTGACCTTAAAAAGTGTATTGGAAGGTACCATTAACTGCAGGAACTTGCGTATTTTACTTCTGAAACCCTGATTCTTGCCTAATTTATGCTCACTTCTCAGAGTGTTCTGATATAAAGCAATGAATTCTTTTACCAGCTTTGCCTGGTAAAGGAAGCATCTCTGCTATTTAACAATGCTATCTTGAAAACAACCTCAGAGTGGCAGTTTTCCTTATTCTGGTTCTGAATTCAGATGACCCCTATTTTTCAAGTGTACTGACTCAACAACAACAAAAAGAAAACCACCAAAACAAAAAAAAAGAATTAAAGCAAAGCAGTGTATATTGAAAAGTGGAAGATGGCAATCTATTTAGAGACTCTTCTTTGATTTAAATTTGAGAACATGGCTAAGTTTCTACTCACTAGGCCAAATTTTACTGTCATCACACCTGGCAAGTTAGTCAAAGGCAGTGTGACTGTAGAACTGCGATTGAATTTCGCAAGAGTGACATGGCACAGTCAGAAAGATTAGCTTGTAAATCCCCTGTAAAGGCTATATGCAGGATAGTGAAAACAATATTTTTAACAATATCAAAACCCAGTGCAATGTTTGAGCGATAACAGGGCCCCCATAATTTTCTCAGTTTGAACAGAAATTCATGATTAGAAGGGCTCTTTAAGACTCGTCAAGCCTTCAGGGTAATTTCCTGCGTTAGAACCCAGGACACTCGACAGTTTACAAGGAAGTCTTGCAGAAGAGAATTCATGGAGCTTGACCCACATGTGACATGAGAGCTCAGCCTGACCTCTGAATCATATCCTAGTCTCTGTCCCCAGGACTGCCTGAGCTCTGCGCACTTTTGGATACGAGATTTACCCACGGGTTTATGCAAAGTATTTCTCCTGCTCTTCCATTCTATGCTTTCTCACTGTAGTTAATATCATCATAGAAATAGAAGCTGCAGAGTTCATTCAACGCAAATGCTTTACAAGCACCTCTAAATTGTGATCATACCACATTTGCATGCCTGCCATCTGCACATAAAACCCTGCCTTTGCTCCAGTGAAGCTTCCTTGCTGAACTTACAGCTTCTAGATCCGCACAGCTCTGCCCCACTGCACGGTTCTATATGCAAACATGGACAATAGGGATAGAGGTAGCTGTGTGTGTCCATCTGAGGGCAGAATGCACTCTTAAGCTTCAATAATAATACTATTGGCAATATGTAACATTTAAATAAGTCTTTTCATCTTCAAAGTCCTCTGCAGGCACAGGGATTCACCCAGCATCTCTCTAGTGTGGATATTATTAGCATCATTTTACAGAAGCAGTCGGGGGACAAAGGAAAACAGTGAGATTTGCCCAGGGCCACCAGTGGGATCACTAGCACGGAGATTATTGTGAATTGGCATTACCTGGGAACTTTGTTTAGAGATAATCAGAAAGAATAACATAGGAACACGTGTTCCTAGAACCACAGAGTGCTGACACTGTTTGTATGATGCTGCTCTTTCCTAAGAAATTGCAGGGACATATCCCAGCCATTAACCTAACAAGAGGAAGAGAGGGAAATTTTAACCGGTGAAAGTCATCCAGAATTCTCTTGTTGGTAGTTCAGTGTTTCTCGGTGTATTGTGATGTAGATTCGATTGATTTCTTGCAGAGAAGTGCAGCACACTGCAGGGAAAGTGAAATATTACCTGGGGTTTGCTCCACTGCACATTGATTGAAACCACACTGAATTAACCTGCAACAATCTAGAGGCTTCGCATCAAACCACCCTTTATAAATATGTGATCAATCTTTTCATTTTTAAGGGATCCTGTTTTCACAGGAGGGGATTCCTGTGCAAAGGCTGAAATGCAAGAGTATCAAAATCTGTATTACAGTAGCTGAAATACTAATGCACTGTGTCCTGGGTTGTCCCTCCCTCAGAAACATGCCATGTTTTTGATCTAAGCTTTGGGGAATAATGTGGACAAAAAGCCTTTTCAAAAGCAGAGAATAAAAATGGTCTTATTTGAAATTTGAGTATAACAGCTGAAAAAAGCACCACCCTCATCTTTATTAGCCTGCTATTCAATCCACATGAAGTGAAGACATTGTAACGCTGCTTTTATCACCCCACTGGATGTGGAGTGGTAATAAATGGAAAGAAACGCATTACACGCTATCCAAGAGACTTGATCCTGAACTGCACTGAGCTTCTTATTCCAAGCCAGGAGTCCTTTTAGCTCTCCTTGACCTCAGTGAGAAATTTGGGCTCTCTGAGCTAGTGCACAGTATTCTTTATTCTTACAGCTCTGGGTTAGGCGCATTGAAAATTAAATTTAAAAGAAACACAAAATGTATTTACTCTTTTTTTGTTGTTTTGTTCTTACATCTCAACATAGTACCTCTGGCAACATAAAGGTATGGCAGCTGAACACTATGTGAAATATAAAAATCATGTCTATTTTTTGTAGGATTTGTAAATTGTGTAAGGTTAAGGATATTCTTCAGGAAAAAAACACATTATCCTTCCAGAAGTGGATTTGTGCTTGAATTTTCCTATAAAGGAATTATCTTTTACGTAGTCTTCTAAGTTGTTTACATGAATAAATATAGTCACGTAGCACTCCATCAATATAATATTGACTGGAAAAATACTGGGCTTTTTTTTCTTAAGAAACAACATCTAATGCTAGAAATCTTACCATCCAGGGTGCTGTTGGTTTTTCTCTTTTCCTTTATTTAGAGGAGACATCTATAGGCACACCACTCCCTGTCTAATATCCCTGACAGAAACAGCAGCCATCTGGGTGCTGGGGTGGGTGCACCAAGCCCTGGGGTGCCTTTAGCCAGTTCACTTGGAATCTCGAGTCTGTCCTGTCCTATCACCCAGCAGCAATGGAACATTTGTTCCCCGAAGGGCCGGCACGCTGCCAGCAGCAGGTGTTAGGCTGTCCTCTGGGATGAAGGCAGCAGGCAGGAGCACTGATGTGTGCCTATGACAAGATGTTGCAAATCTGCTCTCATAGCGACGGTGACAGCATCTGGGACAGTGTTGTGAGTCACCATTCTGTAACCATTAAAAACCAGTTGCCGTTCCTTTCATAATAATAAATTAAAATATCATTCCAAAGCATGCGGGTCTCAGGAAGGAAATTAAAGAAGGCATGTATGGATAAACACATGCGTGTGCGCTGGCACACACATGGCATTACAAGGTATATTATCCAACTGTGTTCAAGTGATTGTGCCTTAAATTAACAGGTATGGTTGATTGATAGTATAGGGTTGTGGCTGCTATTCAAACTGCGTTTTTAGATTTTCTTTAAGGAAATGCAAAAAAGCAGGAAATGTTTAATAGTAAAAGAAGTTACAAACACTATCTTTTAAAATTACTGATTTTATAATTAATAGATAATTCTCACACAGTTGCAGCTGTTAAGCCTAGATTCCTAAACCACTTCAGCTTGAAATTTTATTTACACAGGCTGAAGTTGTGCCTCTTCTGCCTAAATTCAAAACTAAGCAGAGTGTGTGGCATTTTACAAGAGGATTTATATAAATATCTGCATGGAAACAATAATAGATTAGCAGTAGCTGCCTCTTTCCAAAATGTCTGTTTTGAAAATGATCTGTAGGCAGGTGCACAGATATTGTTTCCATGACCTCTTCCCACAGAGATCATATTCTTCTACTTCGGTTTATACGGGATTTGAATATGGATAAAGCACATTTTTAAAATTCGCCAACAAGCCATACAGCAAATATCCAAATAATGCTGTCCCTTGATTTCTCTGGAGTCTCGTTTCAGCCTGGCATGCTTATCTTCCGAGCCATCTAAATCCAAGAGCTTCCACTTTACTGACCTTTGTTGAATATAACGCATGGGATTGATGAACTCAGTGACGGGGCCTCCCTTTGACCAGTGGTCACTTGTCAGCAAGGCCACTGCTTTAATTTGGGCTGAGCCCGCCCTGGTTCAGATCAATGGCAGAGCTGTTAACGATGTCAACAGAGCCAGGGTTTCACCCTTGGCCTCCACACTTACAATGCTCAGCTTTATTGCGATGGGGCTTTATAAGCAGGGCTTATCAACATGAGGGGCTTCAGGAGGGGAGAGCTCGTGTGAGGGTCAATGCCTCAAGTCACGTTAAATCCAGCACAGCTTAGCCTGAGCAGTTTTTAGCATTTTAGTGTTTCCCCTCCACTCACACTCAGTCTTCACTTGGTTTAACAATCTGGGCGGTTGTTCACTGTTTTTAATCCACCAAATAAGGCATTTTCCCACTTGCTTCCATTTTAGTCTTTCCTGTAAACCCAATTTTTGCAAGTTTGCCTAATAATATCCCACGCACTGATGAAGACCAGATACCTTGGCTATCTATCATCACATTTTAGTGAAAAATAAGTTATTTGATCAAGGACAGGTAAGAAATCGGTTTCAAATGGTCCATCTTGTGGAAATACATTTTAATTTTTACCTTTTCTCTTTTATCTCCCATGTTTTTAAGTCAGAATTTGTTCGATTTTTTCCCCTCACAAATAATGTATGCAAAATAGAACCAGGTGAGCTTTTTTGGCAGTTTTGAAGAAAACAAATTTTTTTTTTTTGTAGAACAGATTTGATCAATAATTTGGGAAAAATATGCAGAAAATATTGTATTTGGCAAACCATTTATTTTCTGGTCCTTTTCAAAATAAAAATGTCTGATTTCAGGAATGCTGATACTTTCTGGTTAAGAATTTTCCCTCAGAGCCAAGAATTTGTCATTTAAAATTTGACCTAAAGCCGTAAGAAGACAGGACTCCCTAGAAATTTTAAGTGATATAAAAAGGGGGGGAAAAGAATTACTGTACATTTGAATGTTAAATTCAGGGATGATACAGAGCACTTTTTTTTTAATTTTTATTTCGGGATGGAATTGAAAAATTGATCACTCAGCTATTTTTTGCCACGTATGGCAAATACAAGAAACCAGACAGCTGGCTACAGTGACGTGATCAAACAACACCCCTCATCACACACTAAATTTCTTTTGTTACTGCAGACTTTAAATCTAAGTCAGACATTGCTCTACAGTTATTACAGTGTTTTCAGTATAAACACCCAGTAAGACAGAAAATAAACTTCCTTTTGACAGGGGAGGGAGTCAGAAAAATAGACAAAATTAAGTGCAGCTTTGAAACTCTCGTGGTTTTTTTAGGATTAGTTGCTGGGTCTGTGTTTAGCAACATAACAACCCCAAATCCAAAGGGTGTCAATTACATCACCCCCTTAACCTCTTCTAAAGCCTGGTGACGAGCACCTCTCAGCTCACAGTTCTGTTGGTATTTTTAGGTAAATGCTGAAGTTTTCCCTCCTTTTCCCACATCATTCACTCACCTGCTGTGTGTTTAAGATCAGATTTTCGAAGTCAGGCATGTGAATTTGTGCAGGTACATCTGCGCACCTCAACATTTGGAAATCCAGCCCACGGTTCGAAAGAAAAAAACCCCAGAATCCTATTCCCATGTGAGTTCTACAAATGCCCCTGAGAAAGCTGAATCATTTATTGAAATGTTTGACAAAGAAACCACATACTTTGTTGTTTCGATGCATTAGATAAGAGCCCACTTTTTTCTTTTTGAAGAAAAAGCCTTTGCTGTAAATCAGCAGCATGAAGAATTAAACATGAAAACAAAAGCATATTATTTAAAGAACAGCCTGTTCCCTAAACTGTTACTGTGCTTGGTGCCAAACCACATTTTGTGATATATCATGTACAACCTCCTCTTGCATGTTTTGCTGTTATGCTTTATATGACTTGGAGTGAGAAAACCCTGATAGTTCTGCCTTAGACTTACCACAGCCATCAAAGACAGGTCCACTCGCAGAGCTGGATCACAACATGACAACTTCCTCCGGGGATGATGACTCTAAAAGAGGTGGAAAAGTGTTTGTTTACTTGGCAATATGTATGAAAATCTGAATTGACTAGAAATGTGAATTTAGAGTGGATCTGTTACCCTTCACAAAACACTTGGTGGACACAGAATGACAATGACCTTGCTGCAAAGTGCAACACACACAAAGTAGGGCCACTTCATTCTCACACAGGCTTAGAAATAAATGACAGTAACCTAAATTTGAATGTGAGTATAAAGCATAATTGTCATCAGTATGCAAGCATATACCTGTAGAGGTAAATGTTAAATAGTTTATTTCACAAAGGACTATGTTATATTTAATTTACAGTGGAGTAGCAACAAACACACTGGCAACTACTGCAGAGCAGTTCATGTCAGCAAACTTCATGCTTAAATCTATATTGGAATGTTTTGGTTATGTGCCTCTATCTTTCATCCCTACATTTACACTAACCTGTTCTCAGAATTCATCCTGATTGATTTTCCAGGACAGAGCCGAGAGGACAAGCCCAACTTTCCATACCGTGGTAGAGAGAAGTGCTCAGCAACCTTTTATCGGTCTTGTTTCTAGTCCCTCACTGAAAAAATCCTAAACCAGAGGCACTTATAGGTTAGAAAAACTCAGGTCTGACAGGTTAGCAAGGGGAAAAAAGGACTGGAGCTGGCTATGGAAAGAGTGTAAGGAATGAAACCTCCAGCTGGAAGCCAATGGGGACAGCAGATGTGGAAGGTTCTGTTGATTGCTCTATGAGCTCAGGTAGAGAGGTCCAAGCTATGGTACAAGAGCTCTCAGACTCAGGCAGTGACCCAGAAGGATGTCCTTGTGATGCAAGATCTGTTTTCAGTTTTATTTATGATCCTTCTAGAAAGATGACAGGCAGGAACTATATTAATATTATACATCTTTCAATGCCAAGGGCTTAAGGGAAAAGAGATTACGGAATCAATGTTATTCCTTCAGCTGAAATTGAACTCCCTCTGTTCATATGCATTATATCTTTAATAACATAATTGCATGCTGCTTTCTTCTACAAGTCTCTCGCCTTATTCCTTGCGTGGTTCTCACCCACACTGGGATGAGCCAGGGTTGGATAGTGAAGTAGACTCTTCTGGTGACAAACTAGAGGTAATAAATGAGGTAGATATTCTTTGGAGTTGTAGGAGAGTTAAATCCACTTAAGGCTGAGACGTAGACTCTCTAAGTACCATTACTAAAGTCATCCTGTGGTGATGGGCAAATCACATAGTCAGTGATAGATGGTCACTTATATGCATCTCATTTTCAGGGGGCCCAGATAGTCAGGGGTTAGAAATACTGAAGTGCTGAACTGAAGTTTAACTTGGTATTTCCATTAAACATTTATAATAAACTCAAATAGCAGTAAAAAAGAAGTACCAACTATGAGTATATTGAAAAAAATAGATTTTTTTTTTTAGATACACTGAAAATAAAAAACAGCCTGAATCTAAATTTCTGTTTTATACATATTTTTACTGTGAATTTACTGGATTCAAAGGAGTAAAATGACTGACTTTAATAACTCACTAATCTCACTCAGGTGATCCAACTGCTCCAGATTTTTATCTTGCTGCCTTTTATCAAAATAATGGTCATAATAGCCCATTTTTCTGTAGTTAACCCCAAATTAGTGTATTAATATGAAGATCTAATACTAAATACTCTAAATTAATTATAATGTAGCATTAGGATGCCTCATTTTTTCTTTCTATACCTCATTTCCTTTCACCTTCTGGTGGTATAACAAAAATAAATTAAATTTTCTTTGTCACATATATAAACGTGACTGTCAAAAGTGCCATAAAAAGCTGAAGAGGAAATTAATAGCTCAGGCCAGTAAACAAGGCCTGGGACCACACAGTGAACCATGAGGAAAAACAGAAGTTTTTTTGTCCCATCTATCTTATATGCGAATAAAAAACCACACAGGCAAGTGAATGTAGTAAATACATACACAGAAGTAGCGCAGTCTTAATTTCAGCTTTCTAATGTTTCAACTCTTTGAAGTCCCTAGTCCTTTTAACATTCCTTAAATGTTATTTCACCGTAATTGCTGCGTTTGCAATGAGGTATTTTTTGTGTTTCCCCCCAAATGGGGTTGTTTAGCCCAGGAGGGGCTCTGGGGGAGGCAGGACGGGTGGCAGCTTACCTGTCCCAATGCCCCGTGCGCCTGGCGGGCAATTCTGACCCAGCCGGGAGAGTTCCCCCTCCGAGTTCCTCATTCCAGAAGACGGAATTCTTCACCTGTAGGAAAACCTGCGGCGGTTTATTCCCAGATTTATTCCGGGATGTGCCTGGGCCATGGCGGAGCACACCCGGCTCAAGAGGGAGGAAAGCGTGCTTGGCACGGGGGTGGATGAGCAAAACCTCGTGGTTTTGAGACATTTCTATAGCACGGCCGGGCAAAGGTGCGACCTTTCTGCCGTTCTTTTCTTATTTTTCCCCCTGGAAAGGGAAAACCACAGAAAGAAACACAGATGAAAAGGAAACAAGTAAACAAATGCGGTTTTACAGAAACGGATGGGCAATTTATCCTCGGCGCGGCGAGTGAAAACTTGGAAAACATTTGGAAAAGTCAGAAAACAAGTTAAAGTTGGTTGGCAGACTCTGACAGAGCTGACAGCTAAAACTACCCCTGGCACGCTGACAACAGCGCGGCACCAATCTGTGTGTAACAACCTATCCTTGAAAAACTCCATCCTGGAGTTCAGCTAGCGCTCCCGAAGCTCTTCCATACCCAGCCTCCAAAGCTGCGCGCTGCGAGGAGCTTCCAGACGCGGCCTCTGGGCTGGTTTGTGAGCAGGGGTCATGGCCCCCCTCAGGTCGCCATCTTGTGCACGCAGAGGTCTCCATCTTGTGCCCCCTCAGGCCTCCATCTTGTGCCCCCTCAGGCCGCCATCTTGTGCCCCCTCAGGCCGCCATCTTGTGACCCCTCAGGTCTCCATCTTGTGCCCCCTCAGGTCTCCATTTTGTGCCCCCTCAGGTCTCCATTTTGTGCCCCCTCAGCCCGCCATCTTGTGCC
>VWZF01006382.1:91203-201689 GCA_013396755.1 Sclerurus mexicanus | reverse complement strand
GCCCCCCTCAGGCCGCCATCTTGTGCCCCCTCAGCCCGCCATCTTGTGCCCCCTCAGGCCGCCATCTTGTGACCCCTCAGGCCACCATCTTGTGATCCCTCAGGTCTCCATTTTGTGCCCCCTCAGGCCACCATCTTGCTGCCCCCTCAGGTCTCTATCTTGGTGCCTCTCAGGCTGCCATATTGGCGCCTCAGGCTGCTATCATGGCCACCCTTAGACCGCCATTTTGGCCCCCCTCAGGCTGCCATTTTAGCCCCCTTCAGGCCGCCATCTTGTGCCCCCTCAGGCCGCCATCTTGTGCCCCCTCAGGCCGCCATCTTGTGCCCCCTCAGGCCGCCATCTTGTGCCCCCTCAGGCCGCCATCTTGTGCCCCCTCAGGCCGCCATCTTGTGCCCCCTCAGGCCGCCATCTTGTGCCCCCTCAGGCCGCCATCTTGTGCCCCCTCAGGCCGCCATCTTGTGCCCCCTCAGGCCGCCATCTTGTGCCCCCTCAGGCCGCCATCTTGTGCCCCCTCAGGCCACCATTTTGGCCCCCATCAGGCCACCATTTTGGCCCCCCTCAGGCCGCCATCTTGTCCCCCATCAGGCCGCCATCTTGGCCCCCCTCAGGCCGCCATTTTGGCCCCCCTCACGCCGCCATCTTGGCCCCCCTCAGGCCACCATTTTGGCACATGCCTCAGCCCTGCTCCCTCAGGGCTCCCTCAGGGCTCCCTCCCCCCCTTTCACACCCTCCTCAGCTCCCTGCCCACCCCTCGCATCTACTCCACCTTCCTGCTTTATTTATTCACCACGTGGTTCTTCCCCCTAAAGTGGTGCCATGGCAGGAAGACGAGGAGTCTTGTGATGACATGGCTTCACTCACTGTAACGTGCCCCACTTGCAGGCTGCCTGCCACCTGAAGGGGGCCCCGAGCACCTTTCCCCACAAGGTTATTAATTATTGCAGCGAGGTTATTGTACATCTGCACTGTTTGTCTGCATGAGGGTGGTGTCTGCTGGCACTTGGCCGTGTCGGAGGAGGGATCAGCCACATGGTTTCTCCTGCTGTGGCTGCTGCTGGGAGGGATGGGGTTGTCACCCTAGGGGAGCACCTCCTGTCCTTAAAAGCCACAAATATGATTCTTTGTGCTGTCCCAGTACTTTTAAAGCCTGGAGGAAAGGAAGCTGAAGGAAGTCCTCTTTGCTCTCTACAAGTCCCTGACAGGAGGTTGGAGCCGGGTGAGGGATGGCCTCTGGAATGAGAGACAGGACAAGAAGAAAGAGCCTCAAGCTGCACCAGGTGAGGTTTAGATTGGATATCAGGGAAAATGTCTTCACCAAAAGGGTTGTCAAGCTCTTGCATAGGCTGCCCAGGGCGATGATGAAGTCCCTATCCCTGGAGAGACTTAAAAGATGTGTGGATGTGGCACTTGAGGACATGGGTTAGTGGTGGCCTTGGCAGGGCTGGGGGAATGGTTGGACTTGATGGTCTCAGAGTGCTTTTCTAACCTCAGTGATTCTCTGATTTTATGATTCTGATGTAGGAAGTAGAAAGTGGTCCCAGTAAAGCCCAAGCTGAGGCCCAGCAGCAGCTGGGTTGGATGGAGGATTGAGGAGCGTGTCTGTTGTTGCATGAAGGTGTATAAATGAATGCCATAATACCACTTTGTGGGACATTTCCAGCTGCATCCACTGTTGGCTGGTTATGGCTAAGACATCCATACCTCTACACAGCTGCACTGGCATGCTGTGCCTCTGAGCAAGCTACTGACTATCAGATTTCCCCTGAGGTGTGGCGGTAGAAATAGGTATAACCAGCCTCTACCACCTTCAGCTTCAGTCCCAGGAAAAGGGGGTTTAAATCTCACACAATCTCACGTACTGCCATATAAGATGTCGTGGAAGTTCTTTCTGTGTTATTACTACACCTTAAAAATAGCCTTCTGTTTTGAGACCCCTTGCTGTTCTCGGATTATCTGTATTTATACAGTTCTTGTGGTCCTAAGATCCCTATGTGTTTAGCTGGATGATACACAGATAGCCTGAGTTGTCAGTCACTCTCTCCATCTCTCCCATCCATTGCTTGAGAGCCTCACCTCACTTCTATAGACAGCTTTATATTAAATCCCCAGGTGATTCAGCTCGAACACCTTGAGTACATTAAAGACATCTGTATGTAAGATGTCAGCTTCTAAGAGGATGCAGCCCAAGGTTGCCCTGCACAGCTCATCAGCAGGATATAATGACCATATTATTTTGATTATAAAAGAAAGCTGTGCTTTCTCACTCATGGTGTGCCCAGCTATCATTTGCTACCTCGTGCCACGTTGAGGTTGATACTTAGCAACTGATGGGGGAAATATGAATTGGTAACATCTGTTTTGGCATTTTTTGATGAATGAAAAACCAAACAGAGACCTTACTTGTGCCCAGATCATTCAACACAATAAAGTTTACACAGACTCGATGCCATCATGTGTTGCATTTCTAGCAAACAACTTTACAAATGATTTTACAGATAGTGTTAAAAGAAAAAAATGCTCATAGTCACATAGACAGCCTGTCATGCAGCCCAGCAGATTGCAGACTTCGGACACTTGGCTGTTGTGGCTTTGGTCACTGTATTCCACTTATTGAGGAAATCTATCAGAAAACTGAAGATTACTTTTCTTTCATATTTCTCATGTGCTACAGCCATGTGAATAGTGGGTCTGTTTGGTTCCCAACTGCAAAAACAAATAAAAATTCCATCTTTAACACTTAGGAAACTGTCTATTTTTAGTTTGGTTTCCTATGGAAACAAGGCATCTGTGATCAGGCTGTCTCTGTGCATGTATCTGTCCTTGCGTACCCCCTAATAATTTTTGAATCTAGTGGCCTTTTTCAACCAAGTGTGATGAAACGACAGAAGTTTCAGGGTAACTGGGTTCTAACAAATTTCCAAAAATAAGGAGCTAGACAGATGAAAAAAAAAACAAACTCGTTGATGTTGCACCGCTGAGGGAAAGGTACAGCATGAAGTTACACCTTATGAGGCTCCAGAGAATCTATGGAGGTGAGAGCTGCAGTAAATAACAGGGCTATACAAAAAAGCTTCAGTCCAAGGTCATGCTTTTATACACCTCAAGTTCATAAGACACCAGGTTGAATTCATTCCACTGCTCACACAATTATTTGTTTAATACTTGCAGAGGTCTCCCTTCACTTCACAGTTGGAAGATTAGAATTCTTCCCTTTCCTCACACCCAGCAAAGAATCTGGCCCCAGATGTTTTCAAACTTGACCTGTCATTTGGGTCAGAGGATCAGGATCATGTGATACTAGTCTATGAAATTAAAGCTTCCCAAGTGGTATAGACTTCTAAATCAGAAAGCATCAGGGAATGCCTGGAAGCAAGATGTCTTTGAGAATTAACCACAGAGCCCTTTAAGGAGAAGAAAATAATGTAGGACTCAGGTCTCCTTTTTAGCAGGTAATTAAAATATGTGAACAAATTAAGAAATAACTGTTAAGGATGTGTTAGTTTGGGGAGAATGAAGAGAAGAAATGGGAGCAGCAGCTGAATAGACCTTGGAATGGAAGAGTTGCTAACTTAGATTATTTTGTTCATTTTTAGCAAAATCCATCCCTTGCTCTGTCTTCAGCTTTCTCAATATTGTCCGAAGGTGGAAAACCAGCAGCTGAAAGAAGTGTCTTTTGGGGTAAGGAAACTGGCACATAACACAGAGTAGTTACTAGTACACATGTGAAGTTGACTTAGATTGCAGGTTAAGACATGTTACAGCTGACTTTGTGAAGGTTTACCCTGGAACTGAAATCTCTGAGGCAAGAAAGGAAAGACATTCCTTCCTCTCCGTGAGCTGTATTGGAATCTGTACAGCTACATTTCTGCAGGTTTTCCTCCAAATTAATAAGCTCTATCCCCAAGGCAGAGTTGCCTGTGGATCTGGGTTGTGTAAGTACTGTGTAAGTAAGTAGTTACTGGCCCAAGCTGGTGCTTGCTTGTGGCTCTCTGCACTGTGCCCTGTTGTACACAGAAGCTCATACAAGACTTAGGAGGAGCTGCTGCTGGTGATGGGGTGTGATATGGGAGTTAACGAGGCTGGCAAACTGGGGAGAAGTGCAGCTCCCGCTTTCCCTGGAGACCAAAAGTTTTTCAAGCTGCTGAGGTCTGCAGAGAAATTTCATCTGATTTATAGCTTTTTTTCCCCAGTTTCTAGGCTTATAAGAACTCAGCATTCTGGGAGACAAATAAGCCTTTCAGCATGGAAACAGTCTTTTTAACAAAAAATATCCTGGCTATAGGGATGCTTCTCTACAGCTCTGACAGAGACCTTGCTTCTCTTCCTGTGGTGGTTACAGAACCCTGAATGGATGGAGATGACAAGGGTATTTATCCTCACCATAGTGGTCTGAGGAGGAGATCCCACAAAGTAAATATTTTGGAGTCTCCCTAGAATAATATTACAATTGCCATTTCTACCATGTAGCAATCTGCTGTTGCTTCATCCTGCTCTGTGTAGTGTGCCATCAAAATCAGTTCTGCTGTTTATTTGTCACTGTATGGACATTACAATTAGAGGCTTTGTAATTTCTGATCTTTTATGTGGAACAATAATGAAAGTCTTTGGAAAATAAAAATAGGCAGATATATTTTTGAGACCATTTGCCTGACACTGAAAGGCAATATCTTTTAGTTGTACAGGTTTTTTTCTTTCCAATTTCCACAACACTTACCATAATTCATTTAAAAATAGAGTTTAGAAAGCAGTTGGTATAATTAATGTATTGATCTAGTTTTCCATTATGTTGTTGGCACAGGTGAAAAATGTGCTTTTGATGAAATTGTTGATTAAAACTACCAAAAAATCCATTATATCTAGCTTACTTTTCCTTACCTAATGAAGCAGATGGATATAAAATGAGGGAAGGCCATATTGACCTTTAGCAGGAATGTATATGGCATATAACTTGATACCTATAAGATAATTAATATTAATCTGACCTTTTTAGTTTTGTGAACTACAGTTCTGTTACTAATAGCAGCTACATAATGTGTTGTATATTTTCACCGAAGAGGTCACGCACTGGCTCAGAGAAGGAAAATGTGGATTAGCTGCAGCTGTTCTCAGCATCTCCTAAATCCAGGGCAAAGAGAAGGAACATCTCCATCTTCCATCTCAATCCCCTCATACACCTTAGTGGGCCAGGAACGTGCACAGTGCTTCTTCTGTGGGCAGTATGCTTTGAGGGAGGAACATCAGACTGCTGATCAGCATGAGAAAGTGCAGAAAGAGTTAAATCAGGATATTGGATGGTCTCAGCCAGGCAGTCCCAGTCCTGTGCCGGCCTCTCCTCTGAGCAGGGATCATTAGCACACTGGGTTTGCCCAGCATCCAACGTGATCATACAACAATGTTATTTTACATGATAAGATAGTGAGAGCTATGTGAGTATGTGTTTGCAGCTTGCCTAGCATGGAATTACTCAAAAATGGCTTTTGCTTTCAAAATTCACATCAACCTTAGGTCAAAATAACTCAAAGTATAGACAGTCCTAAAACAAACACAGAGTACTCTGTAATAGGCTTTTAAGGAATGTTCTATTCACAAACATTTCTTCTAACTATTGGATTTTCCTAAGATTTAAAAAAATCTGCATTTTGCTGCATTATTTAGCAGCAGCTGTCCTTCACGTTGTCCTAACAATACAACTCGTGCCTCAGTTTCTCTGTGGTCATTTGTTTAATGTTAGCATTTTGATCCCCAGTAGAACTAGTTGATCTTTAATGCTCCTTCCAACCCCAACTGTCCTATGATTCTATGGTTCTATGAAATTAGACTTTTTTTTTTCTTTTTGGGAAAAAACAAAAGATTCCAAAGCAAAATCCAATTCTCTTTGGTTTGAATCAAGCATAGATCTTTACAGTCAAGCCAGTATGCCCATTGTTGTCTCTGTTCACACCTCTTAAAGCTCATGAACTCTTGGAGGGCATTTGTATTGCTTGTCTGCAGCCAGAGGTGCCCTCTGAGAGCAAACTGAAAAGGATATGTGGAAAAATATTCCATCTGCATTGGACATGTCTAGCTGTTAGCTGAAGCAGTTCTCTTACTGCATATCTCTGCAGCAAAATACTCTCTAAATGTCAAAAGAAAAGGGTGAAGATGCAGACAAATCCTTCTCTTCCCCTTGTTCAAAGCATGTGCACCTTTCCCAGCCCTCCAAGTGCTGTTTCTACCCTGCTTCTCTGTTTTCCCATGGCATCCCTCCCCTCCGTGCTGTGAGTGCCACACGGCTGACCCCAGACACTTCTGTACCCACAGTTTGCTGCATAAGGACACAGGAAGACTCCACATTTCCAGAACTAAATGTATCCTTTATTAGGAGCAGTGGTTAGCACTGAGCTGTGACTGCAGCCGGCGCTCCAGCCATTCTCATTCAGGCTGAATCCTTGGGTGCCTTCACTCCCGCAACCCCTTCTCCTCCCTTCAAATTCTAGACAGGCTGTTATCAGCAGTTGTCTGCCTGATATGGAGACCAAATGGAAAGGCTCCCCTTTCTCAGGATCACCACCTATAACAAGTTTTTCAGCTTCACATTTCTTCCCTGTTTTTTTACTGTATTTCAGTGAATTACTCTTCACTCCTTTCCAGGGTCTATGACTTCCCCCTAAATGTCCTGTTAAATTCTCCGTTTCTTTACCACTCCCTTCTCTTACTTATGGACACTTATACCATAGACTCTTTCCCAGTCCCAGTTTCTTGCTTATTATCATCTGCCTGTTTCATACTTTGCCTGGCTTTCATTCTACAGCGTTCTGATCCCCTTGGGATCAGGAACATTGCCCTTCTCTCAGTTCCTGGCCTATTTATATATACATACATATATAAGTGTGTATATATATTCCCAAGACTAGATTGTTATGCAAACCATGTATGTTTAATCCATAAATAAAATATTTGAGAACATTTTTGTATTTCTGTCTTTTTACAGTCAGCAGCATAGCCATCTCTTTTAAAGATGCTTGCAACTCTTTTTCTGGCTAATATAAATAATGTAAATAATTCATGTATTTAGTAATGATAAATATTCATATTTCATTTGAACCAGACAGTGGTTGTCTAGATTAAATTAAACTGCTTTGGATTCAACAGCTGGCAATCACCCATGCCAAATAAGGAGTTTTAGTTGTACTTTGTTTAAAGTATAGAACTACCAGAAATGGGAGGTGATGAGGAAGGGAAATGGACTCTCTTACCCAAACATGTAACACATCTGTCTATTGACTGTACTTTCTTCAGACTTGGCTACAAGCAAATATATTTTTTCTGGAACAGACTAAATGGGTGCTGAAAGGAAGAATACAGTTTGCATACTTTATGAGCATGGATAGCTGTGTCAGAGTCTCTTAGTGTTTTTGGAGGTCAATTCTTTGTGAGTTGTATTCCTCTTGCCTGAGGAAGCTTAGTAATTTTGGGGACCGTTTGAAAAAATCAAACAAAACAGTAAAAAAAGAGTAATGAAATAGAAATCTACTCCCCAAAGTAACAAAGATCTTTTCCTTATATTATTAAACTCTTAAGCTGCATTTTCATTTGTCCAAAATTGTCATCATTGCTCAGAAACAGGATCTTTTAAAACATGGAGCAGGAGTGAATTTTAACTGTGGGAGAGATTTAGGGATTCTGCTTTGGAAATCTGGAGTAATGGTGCTTTCCTTCCTTCCTGTTCCAATAAACCATGGAAATACAGGGTCAGGGCAGGAAGGAAAGTGATCATGTTTTCTTTTTGTGTTTCCTTGGTGTTTGTGTACCTTCCTAAATCTGTAAAAAGGGATACTGGGCAGGAGGGCTGGCAGCTGATGTACGTTTTCTTGCTCAGGAAATTGGAGTGCATGTGGCTGGAACTGTTCTGAGCACTCTATGCAAACCAGAAAAAAATCATAAATCGAAAGCAAACTGTGCTTCCAGACCAGATGAGGTAGGACCACCAGTCTTTAGCAAATCTCAGGCGAGGAGCTCTGCAGAACAGGATAGAGAGGTTTCTCCAAACAATTGCTCAAATGCTGCATTTCTCCTCAGAGCAAAAAGATGTAATTTTTAAGCCAGTCTGAGCTTATGTTAAAATCCTGCTGAAGACAAAGCAGTTGTGTTTTAACATGCATTATCTAGTCAAGGTTAATAATGAGCTTATAACTGGGAATTAGCTTGACAACATGTATGGAACCCATATGTATGGCTATGATTCATGGGCTAAATATACAGTGTGTGTCTTTCTGTTCACATCAGGCTATTCTGGACTGGGCTTTAAACTCTGAATGTAATTTCAAAGGTCAGTGGTTTAAGGGGTCAAGTTTTTTTGTGAGTTTTTTTCTGATTTCCAGAATAGCTGGAGGTGAGG
This sequence comes from Sclerurus mexicanus, assembly GCA_013396755.1. Classification (NCBI taxonomy): domain Eukaryota; kingdom Metazoa; phylum Chordata; class Aves; order Passeriformes; family Furnariidae; genus Sclerurus; species Sclerurus mexicanus. Next base: position 193,312 of record VWZF01006382.1, on the reverse strand, counting down.
ATAATGGGATGCTTGGGGTCAGAATACAGGAGGAATTAAGTGGGGAGAGCTTTGGGTCAGTGGGTTCCCCAAGAGGATTCCCCAGTTTGCTGCCAGCAGCCTAGTAAGTCACAGAGACATTAATAAACCCTTTGTGTTGTTATTTTTGCTTGCTTGTGTGTTCTTTCCGGCATTCAGCAGGATTTAGGGCAAGTAGGATGTGCCAGTAATGGGAGGCAAACAGTGAGATGGCCAATGGAAATACTCTTCTTCTTCTTATGCATGCTCTCCATAAAATATTTGCAGGTGGGCCGTCTGGAATCACAGCCATGACTCTGCCTGGTGTTATTTCCTCATTTGTTGTTTTCTCCATCTGCTCATTTATTTTTCTGGTTATGGTCTTCTTCTCTCTCTCCATTTCCCCCTGCTCATTTGTATAAGTAGAAATATCCTTCCCTCCAGCAACTGCGTAATGTGCTTTCCCTTTTATGTATATATTTGGCTTGCAAATAGGTAGCTTAAAGAGCTGAGACAAGACAGAGAAGCCATCATCAAATTTCAGCAGGATCTTCATGTGTTTAGACTATATTCCTGCAGATTTTTTTTCCCCAAAAAGTCGTTTTGGCCATGGCACATCACAATCTAAACACACAGTGACGAAGCTTTTTTCAGGCCAGGTTACGTGGGAGATGAGAGAACACAATGCAGTCTCAGTCACCATCTCACTTGGGCACAGAAGGGTTGGGAAACCACTGGTTTTGTTGAATAAAAGAAGGTGCTTTGCAAAATGTATGGATTCTGCCTCGCTCTGGAAAAGGAGGAGCTGCTTTTGTTTATGACGGCTGCCAGTTGTGGGGTGGTTCTGCTCTATTTGTGCCTTGACAAGGAGAATTGCAAAGAAATGGAAATTTAACCTGCAGTTCTTTCCTGGGTTGTGAAGATACTGGGTCTGACCTCTTGGATGGTGTAAATCATGAGCAAATTAATGGATTAATTAAAGGAGCACAGGAAGGGGGGGCAGCCTCTTTCCTGTCAGATGGTGGTGAGGGCTACTGTACTCTCAGTTCCGTGCTAAATCTGCCCTTTCACAAAAGCATGTGAGTGTGATATTATAATGTGTTATTGTGATTTTCAGCTACCCTTTCTGCATGGAAGTGAATTTTGATCTGCATCAGTGGGGAGCTGCTGGAAGCTGGTGGATAAGGGTCGCTGGCAGTGCGGGATGAACTGTTTTCTCTGCTAAAACTTACAGATTTTGACAATTATTTCAGGATTTCCCCCTAGGAAAGGTTTCTCAGCTTTTCCACAGAGCCACTGTCTGACCTCTGGCCACCTCAGTCACCTTTCTATACCTCTCTCTCAACTGTCCCATCTGTTTGGACTTTAAGCTCTTGAGAGCAACCATTGTCTCTTAAAGTGTATTTATTTTGTACAGTACCTAGCACTGTGGGGCTCCTGCTTGGTTGGAACCACTGGGTGTGACTGCAATGTAAATACTGAGTAATAATAATAGCATATGTGGGGGTGTAGAAACAGGGAGAGAGAGAAAAATATTTTCCCCATTCTTGTCTGCTTTTTGTTGTTGTTCTATTTCCTATTCACAGAAAGCATACAATACTGATTAATGAAAAATTTCTGGCTCCAGTTCAGTATCTGGCTTCAGTACATTTGCTATTTGATATCTGAGATATGTACAACATGTTCACAGTGAATTCTCCAACTGAAAACAGTAGAGTTCAAACCAAGTCAATTAATTCACAGAGTGAATGGATTCAAGCCCAGATTCTCGTGCCTTGTGGAGGCCTCTTTGAGTCTCCTGCCAAAAGATATCTGTTTATAAATGCAGTAAACGTAACTATTTGATACTTATAGCTCTTAGAGCCTTATGTGATTTTTTTTCCTTGTTATGGCTGATCTCTGATAATTGAGTTACATTTTGCAGACATTTCAGGCATTCTCTGTCTCTCTGTGCTTTCTTCCCCCCCTGGCGCTCCAGCTCAGCCAGTGCTTTGGACGGTGTCACATTTCCTTTCTCTTTGTTGCCTTGGTTATTCTGCTGAAGTAAGGCATAACAAAACTGCATCCAAAATCCATAGGTACTTGTAGCCAGGCTCTCTCCTGAACCTGCTTTGTGGCTCATGCCTGGGAAACTTTACCATTGCTGCGGAAGGAGAGGAGAGATAAAACCTTACAATGAAAATGACTGTTGTGTTCTGCATCAGTGGTCCAAGAACATTAATAATAGATCTTTGTTGAGTAGTATCTCTCATCCCTAACACTCATGCATTTAATCAACTGATGGATATACTACAGTAGGCATTTTTGAAAAAACATACATCACTTTTTTGGAATATATGAGCTAATGTTATAAAACCAAATAGAAAAAATCCATATGAAGGGAAACTCTTGATCCATGTGAAAAACCAAATTTAGCAGAGTGGAAATTTGGGCTGGACATGTGGGCTAGCATTTCTTTTCTAACAGGAAATGTTCAGGATTTCTTTCTTTTTTTCTTTAGATCTGTGTTTCATTTGTTTTTCATCTCCTTGTTTTTTCCTCTTCTCCTTTCTTTCTCCCTCCAAGTGAGGGTGCCCCAGGGCTCTTTTATTTGTGCTTTCCTCTCTTCTCTTCATACCCTTTGCCCATTTTTTAACCTGGCCATTCAGCACATTCACCTGCTGTCTTTGCATCCACTATCCTCTGACCTTCTACTTCTGAACCATTTCTGACCATGCATCTCAGAGCTTGGACGTGTCCTCCTGCCTGTTTTGCGATAACTAAAATGCTTTATAGACAGAAGTTAATTCTTAACATATCCTTACTATTCTTCTTATCCCATTTTTTATTTATGATCCTTGGCTGCACCACTCTCCCCTTGCTGCCCTGGTCTGCAGCCTGCAATGGTCAGGTTTGACCCATTCCAGTCTTTGGCCCAGAAAACACGGAATCGATTTGGTCACAGAACCATAGTAATTTGGGTTGGAAAAGTCCTCCAAGAAGGGCATTACCAACCCATGTCCCCAAGCACTACATCCACATGGCTTTTAAATCTCTTCAGGGATGGGACTGCACCACTGCCCTGGGCAGCTGTGCCAGTGCCTGACAACCCTTTCAGTGGAGGAACTTTCCCTCATATCCAACCCAAACCTCCCCAGGCACAACATGAGACCATTTCCTCTCCTCCTATCCCTGTTCCCTGGGAGCAGAGCCCGACCCCACCCCGGCTCCCCCCTCCTGTCAGGAAGTTGCAGAGCGAGAAGGTCCCCCCTGAACCTCCTGTTCTCCAGGCTTAACCCCCCCAGCTCCCTCACCCAGTCCAAACAAAGTACCTTCATCTGGACTATGTTCTTATGTCTTTTGCTGCAGTACCCATCTACTCTCACACCTGGATAAGCTGCTCTTCAACCAGTATCTCATATGAACAGCTCTCTTTTATAGATGTATTTATAAAATACATATATTTTTTAGATTTATATTTGTATTTTATATATATAGCCATATTAGGCATAGCACACTGAGTGCCACTGCGTCCTTTTGGCTCTCAAGTTTCACCCCTATGATAAAAAACAAAATAAAATCAGAGAGCTGGAGAGGGAGAAAAGAATAATAATATCCACATTTAAAAGTCCATTATAAATGTATACACCATTGCATTACTCCCCTATCTCCACAAGTTCTATATACTATTTCTATTCTGAATAGCAGGAGTTGTTTCTTTCTATGTATTTCTGCAGCACCCAGCACAGTGGAATCCTGTTCTCCTGTATTATCACAAATGCTTCTGGGAAGCAGCTGGAACAGATGAGAACTTCCTAACACTTCTTGAAGCATCAGAATGTTTTATTTAGCCACCTAAAGAGCGGTAACATGAGGCTGGTACAATATATGAATATATATTTTACAATCTACAATATATGAATATAAAATTGTCCTCAATATTTTTAGACTAGGAATTAGAGGAGAGTTTGTAGCTGCCAGAAGCTCTGGAATGGCCTCACCAAAAGGATAGAGTTTCAAGAGCAACTTTAATGAATTAATGAAAGAGATCATAAAACAGGATAATGACAATCTTGAAACCACTGTTTCTGATCATGTAACTTGGGCTGTTTCGATTTGTTGATTTGTTATTTGCAACAGGGTGGTGAAAAGAGATTTGATCAGTGAACGTGAGTGCTGTTGTATTTGTGTGGTGTTTAACTAACTCCATGCTTTAGGGCTTCTACTTTCCTCTAAGAGGATAGGAACTGGCTAGATACAAGAGGTAGTATGCAGTAGACTAGATCTATGTACAAGTACAGTACCTAAAGATGTTTTCCTGTTTTCAGTGATGCATCTTGTGCTGGAGTGTGTCCAAGGAAGGGCAACAAAGACAGGTTTGGAACATAAGTTCTATGAATAGCAGCTGAGGGAGCTGAGGGGGCTCAGCCTGGAGAAAGGAGGCTCAGAGAAGACCTCTGTCTCTACAAGTGACAGGAGGGTGGAACCACGTGGGGGTCAGGCTCTGCTCCCAGGAAACATGGGACAGGACAAGGGGAAATGGCTTTAAGTTGCACCAGGGGAGGTTTGGTTTGGATTTTAGGGAAAATTTCTTCACTGAAAGAGTGGTCAAGCATTGGAACAGGCTCTTCAGGGAAGTGGTGGAGTCACCATCCCTGGACGTGTCAAAAAAGTGAGTGGATGTTGCACTTCATCATATGGTTTAATGGGCCTGGTGGTACTTGGTAAAAGGCTGGACTTGATGATCTTGGAGGTCTTTTCCAACCTTAATGATGCTATGGTTCTATGATCTTAATTGCTTGGGTTGACTGATGGGTTTAGCTGCATATGCTCTGATTCCAAAATCTGGAGCCCCTCCTGCTCCCAGTCAATGGCAGAGAACTTTCCACTCTTGTGCAGCAAAGACCCTGAGCTTGCTTGTGGTCTTTGAGATGCATTTTGTGTCACATGAAATGGGTGACCTGTGGTCTGTGCTGGCTCCAGAATCCGTGCTGGGCTTCTCCCAGCTCCAAGGGCTCAGCAGCACTGTAGGATGAAGCCTTTCCCAGCATCTCCCATTGGCATTTGCCAGCCACCTCCTGCCCGCGTAGGGAAGCACTCAGGCTGTGCCTGGCAGATGCTGCTCAGCTCATGGGATCCCTGCAAAGGGTGCTAGAACCTTCCACAGGCAGTAGCAGTGCTGTCAGCACTACCACGCTGAGCTGTTATTTGTGGTATATTCCGATAAGGAGAGATAGCTGAGGAAATAAGTGTCAAAACTTAAATCATTTCACATTGTAAACTGTTGAACTGCTTTAATCCTACAATAGTTCTGCTTCCTTCAGTTTATTTAAGTTCAGTCACAGCTAGAAAATCAGCTCCTTGGTATTTTTGCAACTGCAAGTAAACCTTGCCAGCAGTAAAAGAGGGGAAAAGGTGAAGGCTTGAAACAGTAAAGCCTAGAATATAATGAAATGTCAGCATTTACTGTGGTAGCAGATCCCTAGAAAACCAGTAAAGAGTAAAACAAATAATGTTAAACAGCCAGAAATAGCAAATCTAAGAAGGCTTTTGGACCCTGGGACAGTCCATCATAAGCAATTCCCAGGAAGGTGAAGGAAGGCTTTTGTTAGAAAGTCAGAGAAGTCAAGAGCAATTCTTTCTTCTACTTCTCTCCTTGGAGCATTTATTATTGTTCTATACCTGCTTCACCTTGTCTTGAAAAATTCTCCTGAATTTTATCCTGAGAAAAAACCTTATGTGTGCCAATTTAAAAAAGCCATCCAACAGGTTCTTCACTGTGCTTACCTTGTGTTTACCTTGCATAATTCATATACACATATATATATTTATATATATCTGTATATATATAAAGGTAGAATTTAATTCCAACACTGCTCATGTAGTGAAAAGCACTTACATAGCAAGCTATGATTTCCCTCCTCCTGCTTAAGAAAGCATCAGTATCACATGGTCAGGGCATCCCATCCCATACCGTGGACAATGTCTAACTGAAAACATGTGAAACCAAGTATTTCATGGTCAACCTTCAACTGTAACAAATTTTCAGGAAACTTTTCAATGATTTCAAATAAACAAAGTGTGTTGATAGAAAAGTTCTGAGCAGGAGGAAGAATGTCTAAATTAATCCATTTTAAGTGGTGAATTAATCATAGCTTCAGAAATGGCTTCTGTCATGCTGCAGGTTTGATGTCTCCCTCCCCAAATTTTACTCATACCTTCCCTTCCTTTCATCCTGATGATTAGAGCCTCCCTTGGGATGTCTGCTCCAAGACATGCATATCCAAACAACCACATTTATTCCAGTTTCCCACAGAGCCTCTCTTCCCTTCAGCCCTAGAGCTCCAAAATGCTATTGCAGTAAAATAGCTCCATAAAATGTCTCTGTCCAGCTGTGTCCTAGAGAATTCACCTTCTTCCTTTCTTTCTCATCTCTTTCCAACCTTTTACTCAAAGTTTCTTTTGTTCATAATTTATTTAAAACTTTTATCTCTCTTTATTATATATTAGTGGCTCCTGTCATGTTTATAATCAGACAATTTAAATTTTGTTCTTCTTTGCTCTATTCTCTTCTGTGTTTTTAGGAAGATGATGGTTCATAAAGGTATGTAGTAATGTAGAAGAGAAAAAGTGAACTGAAACTGTCAAATAAAGCTGAGAGTGAGGCTGAGACCTATTTGCAGATGTTCAATAAAGTCAAAAAGAAGCTGATTTGAGGGGATAAATTATTCATAGCTAATTATTTGCTCTTCTTTAATGCTAAATATCCTACATTTCAGCCTCCTGCAGGCAACTCAAGCAGTAATTCCTGGGTTTTTTAACTGCAACAACCACACAGAGTTTTTGAAGTGTTTTCGGTCCCTCCGGGTTGACAGGTGCTACATAAAAAGCAGACAGGATATTGTTATTAAGATTCTTGAGAGTCTGAAGCATAAAGTCCTATAGAATGAGCTGAGATTGTATCTTCCAAGTACACATTGCAGCTTCAATGCACTCGTAGGCTCTGGGAGGTTCCTTTGGCACAGGCTGGAGCAAAGAGCAGTGACAGCTCTGCCCCAGGGACAGGGTGGCTCCAGCTCAGGGCTGCATTGTGGTTTGTCCTCTGCATCTACAGTGTGGGGACAAGAGGAGGATGGATCTCCTTGCTTTCCACCTGCCTCAGAGTAGGTAAATTTTGGGCACAAAGCTCCATTTTCTCATATAAAATGCAAGATGCAGCTTGCCTGGTCAGACAAGGTTTTTCTCCAAACACATAGTTCAAGTGTCAAACTGACCACGCATGGTCCTTTTGGCTGTGGGTACTGTGCACTCTGGCCTGTTTTCTTCAAGGAAGAGTCTAACTCCTTCAGATTGTTTCAAGTCTGGAATATAGTTATTGATTGCTGAACGAAACTGTAGTATACATTCTCAATCCCTTATAGTTGTAAGTCCAATGTCAATATTATAGTGGAAAAAGTCCTGTTTTCCTTTCCTTTCTTCCTTTTCCCTTCTTTTTCCCTTTCCCCCAAACTGGAGATGCCTGTGTTATTTAAATGAACTCCGACAGCCCAAGTCAGTCCTTTGACAACCTAAGCCCTTTGGTGTTCGGCTCTGACTGGCACACAGCCACCCACTCCTGCACTTGCCCATAATGAAATCCATTCAAACGTATCAGCTCCCGCAGAATGATGTGCCTCCATCTAAGATTACCATGAAGGAAACTACAAAACAAGCAGCTACAAAGCGAGGAGTATTTATATGCATCTTTTTATTTGCATTGTAAAAGGCTATTCCAACACACAAGGAGTTCCAAGTTGTCTGCGATAAGTTTCGGGCTGCTGGGGTGCACTGCACATTTTGTCTATGTATTTATGTGTAGATTTATTTGTATGTACTGTTAGAAGGATATTAGCTCAGCAACTACAGAGTCATATCAGGCTATGAGAGGAAGTCAGTGTGTTTATACAGACACTGAGTAGTATGTTAAGGGGCTTGTTTTTTGGAAATAAAAGCTTAATTTCATTATCATAATGATGATAACATACAGCTTTGAATGGTATTAGTTCCTGTTTACACTACTTGTGGTGTTGGTCTAAGCTGCATTTGCCATCGAGACATAATTACTATTTTATTATTATTTTTTTCACAGTTAAGTGGAGCATTTTAGCACAGCTGAATTGCTGCAAGCCTTGGTGGAACAAATCTATTAGTGGTATGGCTTGAAACAATACACAAAAGAGCCCTGTGTGTGGTCTGCTCTACATGCTTTTCACTTCCTTATGTTAAACAATAAATCTCTGAGTCAGCTAGAACTCAGAGACTAACATCCAACGAGAGCCGCATTTTATCTTTTATTCATTGGCAGGAACATAGCTGTAGGAGGTATTCAAATCACACTTTTATTTAAACAAACACAGCTGGATCACAGCCTCTTAATATAGCAATTCTCTAATGAAAAATAACAACATAGTATTTATCTCTTTTCTTTTGTGCAGCTCTCAATTTGCTAAAATTAGGCAGACTTCAATCCCATACAAAATTGGCATGTTTTCATGACCAGAGCTCATAGCAACTAACTGCAAAATTATAATGGGAATGTAATTATAGCAGGGCATGTGAAATACACATCCTTTTGCTGCTGTAAGCTATATGGGGTTATACAATTATGCCGTAATAACATCATTTATCTTAAAGAAGTCAGACAGCTGATTTCATTTATTTAACTTGAGTTCTCCAGTTAGGTGCTGTGTCAGGTTAACATTAATATATTGTACAAAGTAATAAGGTGCAAGAAGTTGGGGCTTCCGCAAGGTGCCTTGTTCCCTGGTTTGCATGAGTTTATTTTCTTCTTTATCCCTGTGACTGTTTGGAGACAGTAAACTTGAGTTTCTAGTTCTTTAGGAGCCTTGTGAAACATGATTTTCTATCTTCGTGGTTACACTGCTTGTTTCTTTCTGTGGTTGTGACTTGGGGCCAACAATTTGTAACTGTAGAGGGATATAAGTAATTAAACAGATAAAATAGCTGAGTCACCTGGACATATGCTGAGTGAGAGTTTGGAAATAATCACCTGGCCATTCATGTGGTGTAATAACGAATAGTGGCCAAATTCTGCATTCACCCTACGCAAAACAATCTCATTGAAATCAACAGGACTTTAGTACGTCAGTCCTATCTTTGAAATGCCCCTTAAGTAGAATACCCAAAATAACATATTTCTGTAAGAGATGCAGTATTTAGAGACCATTTTAAAGATTATTCCAGACAGTTATAATACATTGGGTTAGTTTTTCAGGAATGGGACAGGAACATGTGATAGTAGAAATATACTAATGAATGACCAGGGAGGGCTGCACAGTGCTGTATTCCCAGACAGATATCCTGGGAAGTTGTGTGATTCAGCACAGAAAGGATGTCTGGGCCAGGAAGAATGTCATCTGAGAAAAGTCTCTTCTTTGGGACAGACACTTTAGATAAATAACAATAGTAATTATTATTGCTATTGAATAAGACAGTGAAAGCAGAGGCCATAATGAAGTTCACATCTCTGGAAATATTTTACCAACCACTGGGATGTGTATTCCCTTCAAGTCCTGCCGGTTGGGATCACACTACCATCGTAACTCTGTTTCAGGCATTTTTAATACACAACTACACACTTTTAATTTCAATCTGAACTCTCTGTGTTCTTAGTGTATTAAATATGTCTTATGAGTCCTGGCATCATTTGCTGTTATTGGTGAAGGTAGCAAGTTTGACTTTCCTCAGCAGCCACAAATTCCCTGCATACATGGAACTCCTGATGTAGATGGGGCTAAAAACCCCTCTGTTCATTTTAGAAAGATGGTGTTTAGCACACTCTCTATAATGGGTTTTGAAAAGAGTTCAGCCTGTTTAAAACAACAGCCATATGGTTCTCAATACTGGAGAGCTGGCCAGAATGTAAATGGATGTGACACACATTGTCAATAAAAAGTCATTTTACCACTAAACACACATCTGTAATTTTAAGGACAGTTTTGGGTTCAAGTCTACATTCAGTGAAATATATGGGGCATGGACATCTCAAATGAGGCTGAATTTTGATATTCTTATTTTGAATTACAAGCTCCATTTTCCAGCAAAAATATCTATTTTTTTATTTACTAAATTTGTAGAAAATATCTTGGTTTTCCTGAACACTCACTGTTTTGTCTACATTTTCTTTTTGAGGTTTTCTTCTTCTGACACTGTAGATACATCCATGATATGATATCTGAACTGTGCTATCCACCAGAAGTTATTGGCCAATCTGCATTAAGTCCCAAAAGTCTGAGTGAGGACTGGAACAAAATCCCTCAAACTCTGACTGGTCTCTAATTGCCAGGCTGCAGCCTGAGAAAATTGAATTTTACTGACAGGGAGCTTTGCTTATTACTTTTTGCCATGAAATGCACAATGTGTTCAAAGTGCAGTCAGTGTTTCTACAGTCCAACTTCCCTTAAATAAGTGTAGTTTTAAAATATGCAATTTTCTTCTCTGGTTTGGAAATAATTTGTTGGAGGTGAGGTTATTCATCATGGTGTTACTGAGAGCCAAAAATCTCTGCGTATGTGGCTCTGTAAGAAGAGTTTGATTCCAAAGGTACAGCTGGGGCTGACTGTTACAAAAATATAGTATAGAGTTCTTGAAATGTCTTCTCAGGTAAGGCAGAATTTGATGGTACAACAGGCTGTAAAATACTTTATGAAGCCTCAAGATTGTATCTTGGAAGCTTAGATAGTCCCTGAGAGATAAGGGGACCTCAGGAAATGTCACCAATATCTGTACAGGCTCTCAAACAGTGAGATACCACCTCACGTGACAGAAAAAGCCATGGAGAAAGCTAAATATTTAGCCTTAATCACAGCGAGCAGTTCTTGAAGGGACAGAGGACTTTCGTCTTCAGTTGGTGTGATTCTACATTCTGAACAAAATGGGGCTGTTCTGCTTTTAGTGTTTGTGTTTCTGGTTTGTTTTCCATCTCTACAGTTAGCGTTTCTCTCTAATCTTATATCTACCTTTTCCTAGTATCCTTCTCGTGTCACTGGTCACTGATATTTAGCTGTCCCCATTTTCACTATTCCAAATCCTGGGAAATTCATCCAAAGGCCACTTGAGTGGAGCAAAACCTTGAGAACAAACTGAGCTTATAGACACAGCCTACGTTCCTGGAGACATTTGGGAAGGTGTAGGATAGAAGAGTAGTCTTTGAGCAAATACTCTCAGAAACATGTTTGGCAAACATTGCCACTCTTCCAGGGACTGTCCACCCCCAACTCAAAGTGAAAAACAAATAAATTAACCTTGGCGTTGTCCTTGAGGAATGAAGCTCAGTCAAAATGATTTCTTTCTATGGATGCCTTGCAGATCATCGTAATGACAAGTAACTTGTCTGGGCACGGTGACAATATGTGGATTTTGTCTATGGATGTGAAGTTTCACTGAACACAGCACTCATGAATGCAGATAAATTCTTTTTGGATCTAATTCCACTATGGTCCACTCCACTATTAGAGATGGGTGTCAAATGTTAAGATGGGATAAAGCACTCAGCTGTTCCAGATGTTTATTCAAAGCAATTTGAATAAACTAAGCTGAGGTAGAGCAGCCTCAGAGGAATAAGCTCTTTCACAGGATGTCTGGTACTTTCTGATTTTATAAAAAATAAATAATTCTAAATACTGTTTCAGCTTTTGTGCATCTATTCCTGATTAAACCAGGAAATGTAACATTACACTGGGGAAGTAAATTAAATCAAGGGAGGGAAATCAAGCCACTTTTTAAGACTTCACAAACGTTCTGATGCAGGTTCTTGGAGAAGTGAGTGGCTTTCCCATTACCAATAGGCAGAGCTTAATTTAAAAAGCAGCACCACCAATTCACAGATTCATCAGTGTAAGCCACAGTGACATAACAAAGAATATTTGTGCCTCAGAGCCCAAGGTGTGGTTATAGATTTTAAAAATCCACATAACTAGGTGTAGTGGCAGTATGTCAGTGGTTCTTTCATGATTCTGAATAATGTGCCAAAGCAAGAAGGATTTCAAACACAAATCTAACCAGTAGTATCAGGGAATCAGTGCTGGTTTCTTCTGTGCACCTGCTGCATATTCCATGATCAGCAAGGATGCTGGAAGTGTAGCCTGCTGCTGTCATTTCACCTTTAAGGTGCAAAGCTCTGGATGACCCTAGGAGAAAGACGTTTTTATATGTGCCTATGAGAGGGCACACAGAATTTGCACTAAATGCAGACTGGAGAAGGCACAACTTCAGCCATTCAGGAGCCTGTCCAAATGCACATCTCATGTATCCTTTCTTGTAGAGAGCTCTAGCCTGTCCATTCCATTCTATGGTGAAATTTGGAAAGGGTGCCTTGCACGTTTTCCTTAATGACATGGTGCAGGGAGACCCTTTGTTTGCTCTTATGATGAACATAGAGTTCATCTGCCAGTACATCATCAGCAAACAGCCTCACTCTGTCTGTGTTCCAGTTTGTCCAAATTCCATGTGGCTGCATCAACACAGCACCAAGCCCAAGGTAATATATTTAGTCACTGGCAGGGCTTTCCCATTCAGTCTTGGCATGGTGTTAACCACAGGGCTTTGACCACCTTGGAAAGAGGACAGACTGAGCTTTTGTCTGTTCACAGTATGTCACACGAATCCCTGGAACTATTGGAGTACTGGGGCCACTTACACTTTGAACACCCTTTTCATGTAGTTGCTTATTTTCTTAATGCGATGGCGTTCTTCTGTCTCCCCTCCTCCTTCCTTTCAGCAGCATAAGCACAAGGCTAATTTTGATATAAAGCCTGGGGCAACTTGTCAAAAAGTTTAAGTCAGATTTTTGATGTATTATATCATCATGCAGAAGACATCAAATACATTTTATTAGATGCTTTTTACTGTTAACTGTATTTTCCCTTCAAACTGGGTAGAATGGACTACTCATGTTAATGACTTACAGGAGTGCTAAGCAAGTGTCTCTTTAGAAGTCACCACAGAGCTGGTTCAAGGTGCAGATTAATTGGTCAGCCCTTTCCCATGGTTGCAGAGTGCCTGGGCTGCTTGCTTCTGAAAAGACGCTGAAGGTTTTTTCTAGCCACTATTGATAATTTCTTCTCCAGTTTTGAATGTCACAAGCAGTAGTTTGAGTACCTTGTCCTGTTCCCAACCCTTTTCCCACCTGGCTTGGTTCCTAACCCTTAGGAACCTAGGGTCCCAACATTAGGAAGAGCAATGGAGAAAAAGAGATCTGAGTCTGGGAAGTAGTGAGGACACTGGTTATGCATCCCTGGTTAATTGCAGCCACAGTAGAAATAGGAAAACTGAGTAAATACTGATTTAAAAAATACTTCTAGATGTTTCTGCTTTAAATCACTTAAATCTCACTTTTGAAGGCTTCTCTCTACAACCTTATCCATATTTCACCAACAGCAAAATTCCACAAAGCTCCACATGGGGCAGAGAGCTTTTTATTTTAATAAACCTTCTCAAGTTGATTTCCCCTGTGGGGCACAAGGCCAGGAGTGTGTGCAAAGCAAGGACAGAAAAAGACAAAGAAAGACGTGGGTCAGCCAGGCAGGCAGCACAGCACACACGTGCTGCTGAGTGCTCTCCCACACTACCAGCACACAGGAGGCTTTACCTGCAAACAGATGTTGAGTGCTGTCTTAGAGATCCAAACAGGCTGGGACTCCACAGACTTCCCTTGGAAGGAAAATATAAGGAAAAAGCGGGGAAGTGAGCTGCTTCTTTCCTTCATTCCTGTTTATCCTAGCCTTCATGTAACAAAGCAAAAATCAAACAGAACTGTGGAGATAAAGTGCTTGTGTTGGTTTCCAAAGTCTGCTAATCTTTAAATTTTATCTTGGATAAAGGAAACTGTTCAGAATTCTGGCTTTTCACCCAACCACTTCACTGCCTCATTTACTAACAATAAACAAGATTAAGAATAGATATTGTTTGTACTTTCCAGTTAGATGTGCTGAACTGCACAGTTATAGAGAAGGAGCGCAGGGTTCAATTCCAGAAGGCACTTCATTAACAAAAATGACATATAACCCCCACACACATTTGGCAGCAACCTGCAAAGGGTTAATGAAGGACCTATTTGCCTCCCCCATCTGTGAAAAAGTGCCAATCAAAAAACAGCTGCTATAAAAGGCTGCAGCCCAGCAGGAATAGGAGTAGTAGGTGGGGAGGTGTTGGAGAAGCAAGCTGTGGGAGGTAAGCCTGCCAAGGAGGGCTGGTGGAGTGGGAAGCCTTGGTCCTTTGCTTGTTCAATCCTGGCTGAAAAGGTGGATGAGGCATCTCTAGTTTTCAGTGTGAAGGAGGCTGAACTTACAGGTTTTCAAGCCCTGGATGTTTGGCCCCAGTGCTGGATGTATGACCTCACAGGTTTGGGGACATTTGTTTAGAAAAAGATGTTCACTAGGTGAGGCTTCAAGCTCAGTAGCTTCCCCTTTCCCTCCACCCTCAGCTGTGCCAGAAAGCCAAAACACCAACAGGGAGCCTGAGCTTAATGGGTGCTACTGTAGGGGAGGCAGGAGCATGGCACCCATACAGCTTTATCCTTCCTGTAAGGCTTCTTTCCTCTGTGACATTTCTTAGTTCAGCCTGTACAATCTGTCTGTGAGGGACCACGCTCTGTGGGTGTTGGTAACTACAGGTATAATCCTGGGATCTCATTAAATTAAAAAAAACAGATCTAGGGGGGAAAAAAGGTCATTTAAATTAATATTAGCTCAAAAGTAGGCACTGTAGCTGGGAATGGAAAGGCTTAAGGGAGTTGGAAAATGCCTTCAGCAAAATAAGATGTGATAGAAACGATGTGTCAGCTATCAAATACATTGACTAGGAGCTGAAAATGGCAGTAGGAATACATTAATAAAATGAAAACAACAGCTTAAGGTGTTTTGTATCTTGTTTCCTTCATATCTGTTGAAGAGATGGAAAGATGATATGAGAGAAAGGGGATATTCCCTGAACTTGCTCATGTCATTCTCCAATGAACCTGGTGTGGACTTTGTCAGTGATCTGTTTCTCAAGTGCTTAATTTTGTACTCATTAGCTTTACCTGTAAAATAGAAAGAGCACAAGCCAAATGGCAGATCCCTCGATACGTTCATCAGGAAACTACACTTGTGTAATTACAATTAACCTTCCTGCATGTGACAGCAGTGGGCTGGGTAGTGTAGCTGTCTGCTGATCCAGTAAAACCAGGTAGCTCCCCTGCTTGTATGAAGGATGAACCTGGTGAGATTGGAATGGGAAAAAGTCTCCCTGGTGTTTCTTGTACTTATCCAAAGTAGTTTTCTGATGGGATTTGCACTTGCTGTAATTGAGATGGGACTACTAGAAACATTATTGTTGGTATAGATTCTTTAATTTAATTTGTCCTGCGTTATTTTAGTGTCTCCCCAGTACTGTGAGGTGAGTCTGCTGCCTTGTGTGGGGTCCTTGACTGTGACAACTGTCCCTGTCTCCAAAGTCTGTGCTCAGGATCTTGGAGTGTCTGTCTCTCTGGAAAGAAAAAATTGCTGGAAGTTGTGATCCTGGAGGAAATGGGCCACTCTGGGCAAAGCAAGGATTTATTCTTGAAGAATGGTGATTTCCAGCCATAGGATGGAGTCAGGATTCTTGCTTCCTACTAAAGCTGTGTCTCCCTAGTTTTCATAAACAGACAGCCTTAGAGTTTAATAATGGAGATGCAGTAGCAATTCTTGTTGTAGGAATATCTACTTCTGGTATGCAAAGTAATCTCTGCTGTACTGAGTTTCCTCTGAGCTCTGCTGCATGAGAAGGCTTTCCTTGGCTCCTCCTTTCCTGACAGCTCAGCATACTCTAGTACCCTCTCCTGGGTCTGTGATATCTCACATTATTGAACATGGAGCATTAATGACACGTGTATTCTGTTAAAAATATGGCAAAGGCCATCAGTTTCTCTTGTTGTGAAAACTGCAAGATGTATTAACAGTGATGGTGACTGACAAACTCTCTCTCTCTGAACTTGTGCTTCCTTTCTCACCCTGCTGTTTTGCCAGGTTACTCCAGGGATTACAAGCATAACATTTCCTCTACTCCTTTTAGTATTCCATGCATTCTTTCACTGGTTTTGTTCATAACTTTGCTTAACAGCTTTCCCCAATGAAGAGTTTCTTGGTGGTAGAATAAGCCAGCCTGGATTTTTGAAACCCGCTCTTCATCAATTTCTGCTGTTCCATAATCTGTGGAATGAGAGTTCTTTTAATCTAGTATAATTGAAGAAAGCTAATCTCTCTGCACCATGCACATCTTAAAACTGAACACTGTGTCATGTTTAATAATATTGATGTTCCTTTGTGGGGCTTGGTGTGCTGCTCACATATTTATCTGTGTTCTGAAGTTGAGAGCCGTGTGTGTTCTGTAGCACGAGACCAGAGTTGTTGATATGTGTATTCAGATGAGTAGACTGATCCCAGGGTGCATGGGATGTTGGAGGCTTCCCTGTTAGGATGCTACTTAGTACCGCTTGGCTCTGTCAGTTTTTAGATCTGAAGTTGTGCCCCATTTACAACAGCTTTACACGCTACCTGTGTGGGGGTTGTTTTCTTGCAGTCACAAGACCTGGAAATGTAAGTGGAAGCAAAGATAAGTGTGACTATGAAAGCAGGGTGTGAATGTGTGATAGAAATAGTGCCTGTGACTTCATGAATGCTGAGTTACTCCATCTGGGACCACCACAGCGTTGGCTTCCCATGAATGAGAGTCCCGAGGGTTATCGCTGGCTGCTGCCCCAGCAATTTTAGGAAGCTGCTCTAGAAAGTATCTTCATTATTCTGTGTTTGTCATGTCTGCACCTCCATCCCTTCAGCTGCTTGGGAAATATTCTTGGACAAGATACACTTGACAGGTGGGGAATAATCAAGCAAAGCAAAATGCTGGTCTCTTCCAAAGTCGGAAGTGTTACCATGTTGGCTGAGACACCAACATTGCCATGTTAGCCATATAGAAAAATGGCGTGGAAAGGAAAGCTTGAGTGTGGTTGGGAGTTCTCACAGTCCTGTTTTTGTGTTATTTGTGTTTGCGACAGTATCAGCTTTTTCCACATAAATACCCGGAAGGCAAAATTTCCTTTTTTTTTCTGCAAAAGCTCCAATAAACAATTGCTTGGTGCCTGCTCTGCAAACTGACCCTCTTCCTGAGATAGAAATGTGAGGGCTTTGCTTGTTGTCAATGAGCCTGTCATGGTTTTCAACATGTTACTTTGCAAGAAATTCATTTCCAGTGATCAGCTTATAAACCTGCCATAAGGAAGTGTGTTTTCACACTAGTCTAGTGTACTTCTTGTTTTCAAACTCTCAGGGACGTAGAAATACACCAGATTTTTGGCAGCACATGGTTTAAAAATCAGCACCAACGTATCTATTGAACATCTCAAATGGGTAAAGGAAAGGGCAGGTTTCATCAGGGGTCAGTAAACAACGAACATCTGCCTTGCCAATCTTTTCTTTTAGTACAGTATTGTGCAGTCCCAAAAATCCTTCAGACATATGTTGAACAGAGTTTCAAAGCGCCCAAGCCTCCTGCTTCTGCTGATATTTTGGCCAGTGCTTAACCCTATGTAGTTCAGTCAGGATTTATTTCTGACTGCAACTGAATCAGGCTGGGTGGATCTGGATTGTGTTTTGGGCTGGGAAATTGAAGTTTCTGATTTCCAGCAGGTTAGATGTAGTATGGCAGAAGCTCTCTAATCCTCTTGTGCAGTTACCCAGGAAAAACAGATGAGTGAAGTATGAACTGATGTTTTTCACCCCTCTTTGTCAGATCTTGGCATGTGACACTTAGCATTAATGTGCTTATAACAGCACATCCCTGCCCAGTGCAATCTGCCCCAATTGGCCATAATAGTTCCACAATGGTCTTCAGCCAAAGAAGTGTTTGACCTACTAATGCATCTTACACTGTGCCTTGGAGCTCCGCGGTGCTGCACAGGACACAGCAGAGCTCTCTGAAGGTCAAGCTCAGCTACAAGGAATAGCCATCTGGTGACCCCTTGCTTAAAGCATCAGCCTTCATTCCCAGAACACGCAGCCAGTGGATTTCCAGCAGATGCTGTTAATTCTGAGCCTGGGTGTTGCGATAGTGCAGGGAGAGAAGTGATCCCGCAGGAAGCTCTGCTCCAGCCGATGTGAGGCTTTATGGGTGGAATGGTGCCCAGCAGGTCACAGAGCAGATCAGCGTGTGGGTCACCAAGAGGAATTTGCTCATCCTCTGCTCTGTCTAAGCATTGACAAACTGAGTCATCTTCAGAAACAGTCACAAGCAGAATCAATTGCAACTGCCCAATGTGGACATGCTTTGCTTTTAGTTTCTGAAACCTGAAAGGCTTCCAGCTCCTGGCTCAAGTTTTTAAGCAGAAAATGAATGAGGCCAAGAGCAGCATTGGAGCAACTGAGAGTTGAGGCTTAAGCACAGCCCCAAGAACAGGTTTTGGTAGTGTGGAGCGTGTGCTGCTCTGTTCAATCCTTCATCTGCCTCAAATGTTAAATAGTGCAAGTAGTGATGCTGGTCTTGGAGACAGGTGTCCACTAAGGACTGAGCAGAAATTCATTGTTCATTGTCCTGTTCAACTTCAATAGATATTCTGAATCTTATAATATTAGTTTGACTGTGTCTGAAAGATGGCTCTCTAGGTGAAATGATAGGAAAAAAGAAAACCACAAAAAAGTCCCCGAAGAGAAACCTGAAAAGAAACATTCTCCATTTCTAATTAAGATCTGAATCAGGTGGGAGAGAGTGTGCTGATGCACTGCCTTTCATCCCTTACTCAACAACTTGTCCAGAATTCTGTGGTTACATAACTACACTGTGCTGGTGAAGTTTCTCACCTACTTTTTTATGCTACGGCACGCTGTAGTATGGTCACAGCTTTATGCTTTTCAGACCTATGTGGTGCTCCAAATGCTGCTGGAAAAAGCACTTCTGATCTATGTCTTTGAAAGGGAAGAGCAATTAGAAATATTACAGATGTAGTTGTGTAGGGTGGTTGACCAAATTATTTTTTGGGGGGGAAAAAAGCACTGAATAGCTGAATTTTTGGATTATCATTCCCTATTTTGTATTACTTAATCCACCTTTTGTGGCTCTGCTGGCAATAAACTGTTGGACAGATTTCCCTTTAGGATAGAACAGGTCTTGCAACAATTTCAGTCTGGTGGAAAAAAATACACTTTTTTGTTTGAGAAATATTTGCTTACAATTAACTTCTATCACAGAGACATTGAGCTTTCATAAAGAAGCTTTTCTGATATGCAGTGACTTATCTCCACTCCAGTCACAGGCTTAAATATGTAATAACTGACAATGTCTGGGAGACTTTTGCTTCTTGTTTGCTGACAGAATTTTGTCACAAACTAGATAAAGAATCACATACCCTGTGAGCAGGGAATCGTTGAATTTATTTGGCTAATGAGTCAGTAAAAAATACAGTTTGACCTACTTCTAAACTGACTTTTACTGACCATATCAGAAAGTAAAATAGTGTTTCCTACTCCTATGTCTCAGTCCAAAGTAATTCTCTCCCAAGAGTAGCCAGCATATCTGAGATGGAGTGGAAAATGCTTGTTGTCTTGCGTGAAAGCAAGTGTAGCAAACTCAAAATGAGTCCAAGCTCCTTGAATCCTCTTAAGGCTCAGTACTACATGAACACAGATTCAGCATCTCAGTAAGACAGCAAACTGTGGAGATTTTTCAAACTAAAGCTTCTCTCTGAATAGATGATTCTCCTTAGCCACACACAAGTGCAAGGTGCCATTGTGCAGCAGTGATACACACAGCCATTGCAGGTGGCAGGTTCCACTCCTCTGGTTTTTATTTCCCCTTGATGTCTGCAGGATGAGAAACTTTTTGATGCATTTTGGTGAATCCTGGTACCCTGTGCAGTGACTAGTGGTGTAGGAGGCCATTTCTCCCTGCTTGTGAACCAGGTAGCTTTTTTCACCTTGGTTGCTTGCAGTGCAGAGGCAAGACTGGAGGCGAACAGGCCAGTGACAAACATTTTTATCTGGTCTGTAATACCAAGATTCATCTGAATTTTATGTCAGCAGAAGGCAAGACACTTATTTGGGAATAGCTACCTGCTCCCAGGGATGTTGTGTGGTACCCTCCCTTGCCCTCGAGCTGTGGGATGTGACCACAACATCCTTGTGCTGGATGACCCTGCAGGGATGTGATGGTGCTGAGTTGAATGACCCTGTCACAGCTGTCTCACTCCATTCCAAGGCTCTGTTCTTACTGATTGCAAGGAATCAGATTGAACTTGCAGGGTCCAACATTTAAGTATCTACTGTATAATTCTTGTAGTACTGTAGTGAGGCAGACTTGTATTAATACCACCTCATCTTGGAAGCCTTCAAAGCCTGTCAGTATGCCTGATACTGTTTGGCACTTAGATATGACAGTGAATGGTAATTTGCAAGTGCCTCAAATGGACAGAAAATAGTTTTCATTATTTTTACATGATTAGGAGTAGTGTCAAGCACCCTGTAAGCGCTCAGCTCGTACTCAGGCTGTGGTGTTCCCTAACAGGTGGCTGTGAGTGGTACAGCATGTTCAACCCTTGGTATGGGTCTTGAGAGGTTGGGGTCAGTTCCTGGGCTCAGCACTGACCTTCTGGGTGACCTCGGGTGGAGGAAGCAGCTTGTTTATTGCCTTTTGCAGAATGCTCTGAGAGTTACAGATGGAAATGCTATATGGAGGGACAGCATGACTGTTGTGTTGATGGGTGTTGGGGAAACATGGGTTGCAAAAGAACAAGTGGGTGTAAGGAAGGAGGAAGAGGAGCAGAAAAGTGGCAGAGAAGGTAGGAAGGGGTATTTGCTCTTCTCTGCTGCAGTGGGAGCTGAGTGAGAATGTTTGGGTACCAAAGTACTCATGCCCGTGGCACCAGGACTTCTGACAAATCAGCCAGTCTCCTCTCATGTTGGCTTTTGCTGCTTCTCTCTGCAGACCAAATGATGTACTTTGCCTTTGAAGAAGCTGTAATTACAGAAGAGCCTGGCAGCACTTTCCTGTGGTGGTAATGGATATATCAGCACTTCCACAAACTCCCTTGTGAGGGATTTACAGCTCTGCCATTAATATTAGCCACACAGTGGATGTATAAGCTGCTTGCCCAAAAGTATTAGAAAATAGTTTTAAAACAGCATAGCGAATTTTAGTAGGCCTTGTCTAGAAGCAAACTTGCACTGGTTTGATAAAGAGGGATTTTTAACGTAGTTGGGTTAGAGTATTTCTTATTTGTATGCAATTCCTCATATCTGGCTTGAGGGTGACTTTTTTCAGCCTATTCTGCCTTTAATAAGCTAGAATCTATGCAGGAATTCTGTAAGGATTCCCTCTTCATGCAGAGCAACCCCTGTGCTGAACAGGTCTGCTATCTAATGGGTTAAATGAAATAATATTCTGATCATACAGATGAGGGGCAGGACACAGAATCAGGTTTTGAACATCCTTTTGAGCAGTTAAAATGCTGCAGATTGTTTGAGCCACTGTCTCAAACTGAAGACAGGATAAATGCTGAGACTTCACGGTGTTAAGACTCAGAGGAAATATCAGAACCACTCAGCTCAGTTCAACACAGAGCAGCACAAACATCCTTTTGTCCTCTGCCGTCTTCTTTATTGCATTGGGTAGGCATAAGACAACATTTGTCTTCTGTTTCTCTGAATCAAAAATTGCATGCATGCTTACTGGAATAAACAAAAGCTCTGAATGTCAGAGGTAAGGCTGAAGGCTTTTTCTGGTGGATGATCTTCAGTATCAGGAATTCATGGTTCAAAAGGCACTTTCCTCTGGTAAGGGAGTCTGAGGCGGTGTTAATATGTATGGCTTTTCCCATTCTGAGAAAATACTTCTGGCAGGAGGAAGGGGGGAGGAGGAAGGAGAAAGACACTTCTCTGGTGTGGAGATTTTCCTACAAGTAAGGAATAAGAAGCAATACAGGAGATCTCGTACTGTCATCCAAGCAAGACTTCTTAAAAAATCAGGTCAGATCCAGGGATGTCCATAGGATGGTGGACTGACCCTGAGCCCTTGGGCGCTTTCCTAGTCCTGTTTCTTTGCAGTCCCTCTGTCTAGTGATGGCTTTCATGTGGAAGTCCTGCAAAAGAACGGTCTCTTCTCCACTCCTGTAGTGTGCAGTGCAATGGGCTCCAGTGGGGACTTTACTCAGCACTAATATTAATATTTATTACTACTGCTATTGCCGTCACTTAACAAATTGATTAGAAAATGGAGAAGAACCTTCCAAGAGAGCCTAACAGAGCCTCTTGATCAGCTCTTAATCAAGGCCCAACCTGATTTGTGGCTTGTTTTTTGGTTGGTTTTTCCCGTCTGTTTTCAGCTTCTGAAGACAATCTAAGTTGGGAGTTTAAGGGAGTTTAAGAAAACATTCAGGTGTCAGTCCAGGAGCCTTTTTTTGTTTGTTTGTTTGGGTTTTTCTGTTGGTTTGTTTGTTTGTTTCTTTTTCTGTGGGATATGCATTTATGCTGAAAACTAGAGTGCAGAAATCCACATTTATTGATATTTTAGCCTATAAATCTGTTTTTCCCTCCTGAATGTATTTAACAGTATTTTAGACTGTAAAGGTGTCTTTTTGCTCCTGAATGTAAGAGTTTTCCTTCATTTAGAAGCAAAAAATACTGAAGTCTAACAACAGTATGGCAAATGTCCTTAAGAGTTCCTGTACCTCCATGAGCTATAGCAATTCATACATAGATGGAAATTTGGCCAGCAGGCAGGAGCCAGGGCAGAGCAAACTTTCAGAGTGAGAAGCTTCTATGAATTTTATGTGGCTCTTGTGTTCTGTATGTGGAAGCCCTTTCCATGCCAAGTAAAATAATCCTGGTGCTTCAGCTTTCACTTGTCAGACACAGAGGTGAAGGTCCCCATGGAGAGTAGGACTGGAGGTGCTGCTTGGTTGAGTTCACACAACTTAATATATGGAAGGATGTTCCTGAAAATTCAGGCAGCCTAACATTTTAGTTATAACTGAATGATATGGAGACTTGTTAGACACTCAACCCATTCCATATTTAATACTTTCAGAGTTAATTACTGATTCAGTTTGGGACATGATGAATGTCCATGTCAAATTCTAAGCATATCAGACTTTTGTTCCAGCATATTCCAGAGACAAAACATTCTTTTATGGCTCTTCTAGTCTATGCATTTTTAAAAACACAGAATAAAAAGTCTTGGCAGCAATCCAGTCACAAAAATGATATTCATTCCAGGAATCTTCTGAAGACCACTGCTTGCTGTTCATCCTCCTGGTATTTGTCAGTTGCTTGTTCTTTTTACAATTGAGACATATTTTTCTTTTCTTTTTCTTTTAAAAATTATATATGGTTTTGATTTCCTCTAGTAATAAGAAATAAATTCTAATAATAAAAGCTATTTATTTACCTGTATTTGTTCACAAGCCATGACAGGCCTTTAAACGTCACAAAGCGAGTTTGAAGGAGGCTGTTAAGCCACAGTATGATAATGAATTTCAATCTTCATCTCAGCTACTCAGACGAGCTCTTACTACTTGCATTTCTATAGACAAAATCTTTTTCAAGTGGAGACCTTCAGAACTGTTGAAGAACCACCTTTATTTGGTGTTACTCAAGCCTGAATGATTGGTCATTTTCCTCCCTGCCTATGCTTGAAGGTGTAACATCGAGTTATCAGAGCAACTGCAGCATAAAGTACTCTGAAATGTCTCAGAAACAACTTCAAAGGTAGAATGTGCGCTGGGGAATACTGGGTGTGTTTAGCAACACTTGGAGAATCTACTCTATGGCAAAAGAGGAGTCAAAAATACTCAATCTGCTTTGAAAATGCTGTGAGTCACAAAAATAAACCCATACAGTTACTTTCAGTCATAAAATTAATGGCATTGAATAACAATGCTTGGAAAAAGAGAACTTGGTCTTAACAAAATGTACACTCCTTGAAGCTGGTTCAATTATTGATTGCTGGATTCTGCCATTTGCAATAACTCAGAAATGTTGAGATGTTTTAAAGCAGCCTTTTCATTTTCATACAGAGATTGCAGAGCTGCTTGTTCAGCAGGATGGGAGGGTGAACTCTGCATCCAAATATATAAATAACTGACTAGGCTTTTAGTTTTTCCATCCTAACAGTTGCTTCAATCACCACCCTTTTACCAGAAAGGGTCTTTTGACTTATGATTTTATAAAGACAAAAATACCTTGGAGATCATCAGTGCTTGGAACATCTTTGTGTAAGAAGGAAACCTTAATATTAAGGTTGCCATATGCAAGCTGACAGGGATCAAATACTTGTACCTGCTCTGACATTGACAAACACTTTGTTAGAGGAACCACTCCCAGGCAACAGCCTGCGAACTTGTGGATTATTTTGGGGCAGAAAGGGTCAGTATGACCACCCAGCCCTGTTTTGTGGTCATGGAAATGTAGCCATTTCTTTTGGATGCGAGCCCAAAGACCAAGTCTGTCTGACATTTCAGTGCCCTCATTCCCTTCAAGTGATTTTTCTTCTCATAAAAAATAATAGCTTTTTGCTTCAGGAGTACTGCATCAGCTTACAATTATGTCCAGTCCAAAGACAACTCTGACTTTGTAATCAATGTGTTTGAGTGGGGAAAAAAATTGGAAGTACGGTGACTACTTTTGACCTTTGAACAGTTTATGTAGAAAAAGGATAGATTTTTGTCATCACTTGTAGGCTTCAAGTCAAGATTTGCTATTGTTTTAGCTTGGTAAGAAGGCAGAGTACAGACAGAGGACGAAGAAGGGAAATTCTGTGGCACAGTTTATGGAGGAGGATCTGACTATATGAACAAATAATCCCTCCTGGCCTTCAGACTGCTGGATTACTTCATGCATGTTAACTGGAGTTTACAGAAAATCCATGCAGTGGAAATTACCAACATAATGAAACAGGCTGAAACACTTTGCTCTATTGCTTTTTATTTGTCCACATATGAACAAAATAGCAGAAGAACTACATAACAAGACAGCACATTACAAATCATCTTACCTCTGCTCTTCCAAGGCAGCTTTATGAAGGGAAAAAGCAGATATTCCTGTAATGACTACTGCATTTGTAGTAATTAAGGGTTAAGGTATATGACTGGTGTGGTACTGGTGCACTTCTGTGCAAGAATGATGGGTTCCCCTTCCAGCTCCTGCCTATTGCTCGCTGGCGAGCTAAAACAAATAACACTGCATGCTAAATATAAGTGGCTGGATCCTACTGTGGATCCATCTGCAAACGCACCACGTGCCAGTTGCTCTAGGTAGGGTATCTTGGCATGGACATCTGTTTACAGGGAAAGCCTTTTTCCTTTCTTTCTTTTTTTTTTCTGCCCTAATTGTTTCCATGTATTTCAGGCTTGGGTTTCTCCCATTTCATGGACATGAGAGCAATTAGCCAAGAACTTACAAGCTCAGCAGAGTTACGGGAGTAGTTTATAAACAAATCAAGGTTGCTCACAAGGCATGTTTCTCAGATCCGGTGAAATGGTAAATACAGTCATCTCCCAATTAGTCTGGCCAGCGAGGAGGAGATTGGGATAACCTGGATAAAGAAAACACAAATATTCCAAAACACATGTAAATGAGTCAATACGATTGCATGATAAAAGCATAAAATGGAAAAGGTTTATGGTGCTTTTGGCTTTGATTGCTGGGTGCTAACGAGCTCCTGAGCTGGGAAGTCTACACAGCGTGCTGCTTTATACTTAGCCCAAGTCTACCATGTGTGGTAGAAACAATTCCCTGGTTCCTCAGCCCTAAGAAATCCCATTCCTTGGTGGGTAGGCAGTGTTCATGCACAGGGCTGTGAGCAAGAGCAGTGCCCCCTGAGCCACGTGTGGCTTCCCTCTCTACCATCATCACCAGGAGCTCTGGTTGTGGGGCAGTGGCTGCAATCCCTTCTGCCAGCAGAGCATCCCTCATCTGCTGAACATCCCCCTGTCCCATGGGAGGCACAGCTCGCTCCATGCAAGGCTTTCCCAGGACCTAATTGGAGCATATACTCTTCTGTCTGCTCTCTGTATAGTTGTCACTCTCCCATACTTCTTTAATTAAATAGCTTCTGTCTGCTGTTCCAATAGTATCTACTTGCGAGTACTTAAACTGACATTTTCATACACTTCTCCAAATGCACTGCATCAGAATTCAGCCTCGCTTACACCGATGGGCTTTTCTGAGCTCTGAGAAAAATGTGGTGGAAACTGTGTTACGAAAAGTTAACTTGTAAAGCAAAACATAATCAGACAAACTGTGCTATCTTAAAAGCTCCTGACCTGTGGTTAAAATTAAAGTATACTACTATACTAAATGTCTAAAACCATAGGGCATGTATATAGCAAAAAAAAAAAAAGATGAAAATAATTTTAAAGAGTTTAAGCAAGTGTTACTCTGCATCACTTGCAATCAAAGTATTTATTAGCACCTGGATCAGGAACATATAAATACCATTAATTATTCCTGAACACTCAAATATCCACTCTGATTTACTGCACATTATATTCCTTTGGTGCAATGTGTGTTCTTCACTGTCCAGAACCACACAAGGTTTATGCAATTCAATGTGTTTCATTTTTTAGGATGGACCTTCAAGGGTTAAAGCCCTCTGTTTTGAACAGGCAATGATATCTCAAGGTACTTTTTCAAAACCCAAGGGCTTACCTTGGACAGGATTTTCTCTTTCTGTTGCTAATGGATATCAGTGGGCTGAGTAACACTGGGAGCGATGATGGAGGCTGAAGTGTAGGTGTTGCACAGAGCTGTAAACAACCTGGACCTTTGTGCTCCCAGGCTGTCAGAGATGGGTGCCTATGGTTTATTGGGCATGGCAGTATTCAGTCAAGAGTTGGACTTGATCATCTTGGAGGTCTTTTATAAGTTTAATGGTTTTGTCTCTAAATTTGGTTACATTTTAGGGCTCCTGTCCAGCATCCTCACCCTGAGCAGCAGCAGTGGTTATTCAGGTGACCCCACTGAAGCCCACTGGGCTCCCAGGAGTTGTATCTTGTGAGAAGGGGTTGGAGAATGAGGCCTTGAATATGCAGCAGGGAAATATCCATGCCTACCTGCTCTCTTGGTAAAATTAAGTTTCCTGCACTGATGCTGAAAGTTTTCAGAATCAAGCCCTTGTCTAGTTTGTCAGTGCCAGAGCTGGGGAGGATGATGCTGATGCACATCCACTCTGTAAATGCCTATGGAGTTGTTTTCTTGAGAAGAGCCAGGTAAATGTATACCAGTCATCTCCTTAGCACCAAGCCTCTCCAGCACTCTAACCCTATACTTTAGTCACTACTGACAGGTAGAGGGCAAATTTGCATAATGAACTGTTTAAATATTCAGTTTTATCAAGGCTTCAAGGCACTATTTGTCCTCCGCATCTTCAATAGCTAGTGACCCTATCTAAATCAACATCATTTGTCAAATCAAATTAGGCTTGTTGTTAATTTCAGACAGTGATGTTCATCTTTTTGATGCTTTCAAACAACTCTGAGGTAAATCCCTGTGACATAATGCTGCTTAGATATGCTAAATGAGTCACTTGTTCAATGCTGCAATTGTCAGAAAAATATGAAACTTAGCTCTAAGGTAAATATTGTTGGGTCACTTGAAATGTATGCAAATTTGACATTTCTCTGCTGATTAGCATATCTACACATCAAAGTTTTCTATATATCACATCAGATATTTTTGATTCAGGAGAGTTAAGGTCAGTGGCACTTGGCATACTCTTTACTTTGCATCAGACAAGATGAGAAATGAAAATCTTCTCAGGGAAACTTTCCAGCTCAAACCTTACTTTGCTGAAATAAGAACATTGCAGAGGAGCAGGGGAAAATAGCACAGGTTCCTGGTTTTCAGTATAAAACTAATAAAGGACCATAAAGAGATTATTCACTTAACTAATGGATTTCAAAGGAAGAAACAAAAAAAGGAATCGATAAATATTTGGGCACAGAGGCAGTAAAAAGCTCCTCTTAATCACTGTGGGGAATTTGCCTATATAAAGTATATATCTGCCTATGTATGTGTTTGATTTTGGAAACTAGTGTTTTTCAATGAAAAAATGAGGAGGTATGTCCTGTTCTTTTAGAAGCTGTGTTTTGATTTGTGTCTGAAATGTGTCAGTGGGAGTTTTGCACTGTCCTCCCACAACTCCACCTGTGCATGATGGAGCTGCAGCTCCTAAGTTCATTAGCTCCGTGATTGCTTCCATAGATGCTAATATAACTGGTCAGGAGAGTTAATTGCTTGCTCACTTTTGCACATCAGGCCTTTAGAGATCATCAATAAGTTGTCAGCAGGTTGAGGTCTCCAAAACTCTCTGTGAAAATCCATTGTGTTCCATGTTGGCTGCATCTCGGTTTGAGTGGTCCTGGCTGTCATGGGCATTGTCATGGGAAGGGTAATTGATGTAGCTCCTTTGGAGTCCTGATACCTGAACAGATCTGCCTCCCAGAGGGGAAGGAAATACACAATGGAGGCACTAAAATTCTTCAGCATCTTTTACTGGAGAATAAACCAAGTGCACAAGAACAGGGACTTTTGCTCTGCTGCAGTGGAGTAACTCGGTCATGTAGATGCTTTTTTCTTCTTTCCAAAAAGAGTGAAACTATCCCAACTGCAGCATCCAGTGAATGCCAGCAAAATTTTGTTTTAAAAATAAAACAAACGTTTTTCAAATTATTGGAGCAGAAAGATGTGTCAGACACCACTAACATATGTTTATTTTTCTTTTTCTCTCCTGGAACTGAAGCATGGCCAAAATCTGTTTTCTTCTCCTTTACATTGTGCAAGTATATATATACAGACATAAATTTTATACTTAATTTTTATAGGAGACCCTCCACACTACATTGTAGAAACGAATCAGGTGATGGACTTATTAGAATGGACTTATTAGACTCCAGAATATAAGACAGAGAAATGCCAGTTGATCCATTATTCCTTCAGGGCATATAGCACCACTCAACCACATTAGTAGTTGATGTTTGATGATAAATCAATAATAGCTTTTATCTTCTAAGTAAAAGATATTTTATTCTCTTCTGTCTTTTCCGTGATGGGTGAGATAAAACCAGGAGCTGCACTCACATTCTTAAGGCAAGATTTTAAAACTATTTTGGTGTAAGATTCACATTTGCAAGCTGCCCATGCTTCCCATATTGGCAATGATTTTGACAAATGTAAAAAAGTCACTAATATTTTGACACTTTCACTGCCCAACTATGATACCAGCTGGCTGTGAATTCAGTTATTCATTGTTCTGCTGTATTTTAAAGACTGGTCCAGAGCCAATGTACTGGACCAGCTCCATTCATTCATTTTCAAGATTGAAGTTTCAGCTAACTGTAGTGGCCATTTTTCAAATAGATCTGGAAACCTCTTCCAATTTAACAGGATCATACAGAACAGAAAAAGTCAAGTGTGCATGTAGATTTAAAGCTCTTCCCTTCAAGGGAAGGAATATATACGTTTCAGCATGAATCAACCTAGTCCTCACAGGATTTCTGACTGCTCTCAATTCTTTTTTTTTTTTTAAGACATGACCAGTGCTTTCTTCACAGTAAAGCAAGCAAAAAAATCCTAAAATCTAGATGATGGTTAGATGCATTTAAAATAAAATTGAACTAAGGCATAGCTGCTCTGAATTCTTAAAATGAGAAATCACCACATTGGTTCTCATGCTGCCTGAGATTTATAGCAACTCAAGTGTTAATTTTAAAGAAACTAAAAAGAAACTTACTTATTTTTGGCTCCAGAGAGGCAAATACAACCTTAAAAAAGACAGGGATGGAGCTCTTGGAAGTCCTTAGAGCACTTTCAGTGCAGACTAGAAGAACAGGACCCTCTGTAAGTCCAATCTTTTCCGATCTGAGCATCCTGGAGAGCAGATACATATCTAAGTGAGCAGGTCCTTTTGAAGTGCCCTCCTTTAACAAACATAGTAAAAATGTGCTTACTTCCTAAGCCTTCTTTATTGTGCCTGCTAACGTTTTACACTACTTTCCAAAGTCAGTAACAATATTCATCCCTCTGGCTTGTAACGCACTGATTAAAAAACAGATTGCCAGCAGTCATCTGCTATTGTCTGGCTTCCTAAATTCTGTTTCTGGTTTAATTTACTTGATTGTTCCATGCACTATTCATGAGTTCTATAATATTCCAAACTTTAATTTCAACAGATTAATTCTTACTAATTATTCAACATATGAACCTGCACATGAGAATTGTACTGTATGCACCATCCTGAGGCACAGAATGCAATGTCGAATCGTTTTCTGATTTCAAGTGGAAAACAAACTAATTATGTGGAAATATGATAATATATTGTGCTGCAGGGACCAGCCCTTTGTCTGTTTAGAAATGTTTACTTATGATCGGCTCCCTGTGTTATTTCTTCCAGGAGGAGCTGCCCTTTCTTAATGCATAAACATTATTGACTGGTCCATGATTCTTTACTTCAAGAAAGCTGATTTACATAATTTTATATTACTTCCGTCTGGTGGAAACAAACAAGACATCCCAGGAAAGTAATAATTGAGCTAGCTGTAGCAATCTTCTGGAAAGATAAGACACGGAAGTCCTTGGAAATGAAGGATCACTTATTTCTCTTTTATTTCTCCTGCCTTTTTTTTTTTAAGCTGTCATGCAGCTTTACCTCTGCGCTGTTTGATTTGATGCATATCAGCATCCAGCACTTCATCACAGCATGGGGTCCAAATCAACTATCAAAAACCTGAAGTAGAACACATTTTCTCCAGTTTGCTGTCAACCCACCCCAGCCAAAGCTAACTGGGTAATGCTGGTACTGGGAAATATTGGGATACTGGATCACTCCTTGTTTGGGAGAAGCATAGTGAAGCCCTGCTGGGGTCAGTGGAGCTGTCAGCCTGGTCTGTGGTGTCTCAGCCTCACCAGGCTAAAAACTGTGGCAACACACCAAAATCTCGCTGTCATTCTGCTCAGCCGAAAAAGAACTGACTTAGTCAAATATGAGAGGTGGGAGAGAGGGCAAATAACCCACTCCTCGCAGAAAAATACTACATTTTTGCTTCCCATGACATGTGAAATGAGATATGTGCTAGAAGTTGAAAGGTTGAAATATGTTTTCAGAAATTAATCACCGGAGAAAATCATAAAAACAAAATTGAGGAATGGAGTTTCTCAAGGGTCCCTACTCAGTGGTGGCATTATGGAGCTAAGTCAAAGCTCTATAAAAACAAACACCAGCAATGATGGGGGAAGATAAAATCTGGACCCTACAGTGACATTTTAATAGACCTTGGGTGATACAACATGGTTTAGCATATATCACAGTACTTAATTCTCCCTAGAAAGCCAGGTCTTAAACAATCTGGCTTTCTGTCCTTCCATTTCCACCAGTAATTTTTAGTTTATAAACTTCACCATTTCTAACGCATTCCCCTATTTATCCCATTTATTTTTTCACTTTATAATGGCTAAACAGTTTGCAGATTGTCTGCTTTCTGGCTCATTTCTATTTTTTCAATTCTTTCTGCTGTGTCTTGCCTAAAGGCCCCAAGGAGCAACGAGAGGTCTGTGTAACTAAAGCAAATAAAACCCCTGTCATGAAGTTCCCATTCTAGGATCCAAATTTTGGATCCAGAAAGACGTTCTTTCAGACATATTCCTTTTATAACTCTAATAAAAGTTTAAAATCATATTATTCCTATCTTAAAGTGTAAAAACTGAGTCAGTGCTGTGACCAGAAGTGATTTTGCTCCTCCCTTTGTGCTGCCTTGGTACCTGAACACTGAGTAACAACAGGGCCTTATGCTCTGCATCTGCCTGTCCAGCCCTGCTGCTCAATACTGGTTGAGAAGAGGGCTGGAAAACAGAACTCATCTTGAGATGAATCCCTTCATTTGATGCAGCCACTGATGCCCCAAAGATTTTTCCTGTCCCAAAGAAAAATGGAGGAATCTATTTTTCACTATGAAAATGTTCACAGAAAGACCAGGACAGCTCAGGAAGAATATGCATATTTGACAAGGCAGCTCAGAGGGGAATTCTTAATATCAATTTCACGTCCTGTGTTCTGGTTGGATACAAATTTACAAAGTACTGCCTTAAGACTCTGGTATGAAATTACTGGTGTCAGTTAAAAATGGTTTTGTTGACGCTTAATGAAGTGATCAGGGAAGGAGGAGGAAGATGGGGGTATATGGATGCCATATTTATTTTTCTCATTTCGGCTCAGACTTGTAACTTGCTCCTTTGCCTAGAAATAATAGCTGTGGAAAAATTCTTAGGGAAATGGCTGTGGAGCATCTCTCAGTGGTACTTAAATACTGGACATGTAAATATCATTGTGAACCAGTAGAGTGGGTTTTCTCTGTGCTGCAGATTCTTGGAAAGGCAGTGCAATGAACCAGGGAAGAAAGGAGGATGATTCCCTAGTCCCAGGGTGTACCATGGATCCTGCTACAGCCTGCAGCTGTACCACTGGCTCTAGGCTGTGATCTTGTCTGATCTCCAGCTCGGCTGTGTCAGATCAGGTCAGTCCTTGGCTGAGACATGTTCCTGGAAAAAAAAAATTAGAGAAGTTTCCAGAAGTGAGACCTGACTGAAGAGAGTTGGCTGGGGCTCTGTAGGAGCCCCAGAGAAGTGATCTTTCTGCTGTAGCTCCACACCTGCAACCAAACCAATTATGTTTGCTGACAGCCTGTGGAGTCAATGATGATTCCCAAGCAGCACTTCTCTTCCTTCCTGTATGTCTGTGTCTTCATGGGAGAATCAGTTCCCATTCTCAGCCCATTTCTCCCAGGTGCTCCCCAGCAGATTTACCTTCCATCTTCTTGGCTTGTGCTTCAGTCCTTTCACTGCCTCAGCTCATCCCTGTCAGCAGGTTGGGGCTTGCAGGACATTGTCTATAAAGGACACTGTGATTTCTCATCACCAATCCACAGAAACCCCAAGGAAGCCAAGAAATGGTAGGTCCTCAGCCACCTGAATGGGGCCACAGCTTGCACCCGTGCTGCTTCTGGTGCACACACCACCTCTCTTTAGTTGGAGTTTATGGATATTGTTTAGCTTGGCTGCTCTCTCAGAAATTGCCATAAATAGGGTGCTGAGCATGCACGGATTTACCATATACATTTTTTGCAGTGGGTTGGCTGGTGCCACCCATACTGTGTTTCACTGGAAAGAAACCTGGCATGGTTAATGACTTAAATGATCTATGCTGAGAGACTTTTGCTGTGGGAGTGACTGATCCAAAGCCTGTTGAAATAAATGCAAAGAATAGCCTTGTCTCCAGTGGGCTTTGGATCAAGCCCAGATTCATGTTCATAATATACTGCCTTTTTTCATAATTTTGAGAGAATGGCTTTTTCTTTTTTGTGACAAGTCATAGTGGAGGGGAGTGGGGAAGAAAGGAAGGCAAAGAGAACCACAGAAACTGTGCTGAAGGAATTTAAAATGAAAACTGCATTAAAAATTTAGTGTCTGAGCAAAAACAGACTACTTTGCTCTGGAAGGGTGAAAGGGAGGAAAAAAATATTATTTTAATATGTGCCAAGCAAGGACAAGCACAAATGTGACCATGTCTGAGAACAGCAGAGAGCCACAGCCTTGGCTTACATTGAAAAGTTCTGGCAAATATCTCGGTTTAAAAGGAGGTGTGAGAAGGGAAGAGCCAGATCTGGCACACAAGCCCCTACATGTTTGTGTGAAGCTGTACCACACTTAGCTTTCAAGAGTTTTTGCCTGATTTGAATGCATATGTTTGAGAAAAGGAAATGACATATTTATGTTTACTCCTTACATTACTCAGTCTTGTAAAGGGTGCAGGCAGCTTGTACAAAGGGTTCTTCGAGGGTCTGGGTCGTTCTCACCAAAGCAACCTGATAATTGAGGGTTGTGCTAATTAAGACATGTAAATCTAACAGCACCTGGAGCTTGTGAGATGTGCAGGTAACTCTGAGATGGCTAGTGGGGAAGGACAATTTTCTCATCGGAGCAGAGGGAGTGGGTTGGCTCCACTGCAGAAACTCTTGGCCGTGCAAAGACTCCCAGTCAGATTTGCTGTGTCCCCCTAGACCTGCGAGCAATACCTGCAAAGTGAGACTTTAAGAGCAGTGGTCGAACATTTTCCCTGTGTTTCCATGTGTTTTGAGTTTTTCTAGTGGGCTCCACCTGAATTATCTGTGATTTTTAAAATCTTCTTTCATGACAAAAGTTGTCTTGCAGGGGTTAAGAGACAGATCAAGAGAAAATCTGGTTGTGCCTTGCAGGACTCAAGAGAGAGAGTTAGTTTCTTTATGAAACTGCAGGTGCCTGTCAACAGTGCCTGCATGGAAACTTCTGGAAAGAGCATTGTCTTGAGTCTCTTAGAGGAAACTTTCTTCTTTGGGTGGTTTTTCCTTCTAAAAACCCCTGTGCAATCAAGAAGGAGCTACGTGAAAGCGGGAAGATGCAAACACACGAGTCTAGGCCGTCCACATTAAAACATCCAAGCAGGGGAAACAAACCCCCTCATTTTCCTGCAGGAGTAGACATGAGTAAGAGATGTCAGTGCAGCTATGACATCTGTTTACATGGGGATTTTATGCACCTGTTCACTAGGCAATAACAAATGCTTACCATGGTGGTAGCTGTATCACACGGTACATATGCTGCTTCTGACATACATAACACCTCTTTAAGGAAACACATGGCCCCATATGTCATGAGAACTTGTTTACATTCTACAATACAGTAATGGAAAATATGTTTCATAATAAATGTTTTCATCTTTTTTGTGTTTAAGGAAAGAATGGGAGTTTTACGCCCTAGCTGTCAAGCTGAGTGTCCTCCCTCATTGTTCTTGTTGAGAGATGTGTGGCTCTGGAGCAAACTTCCTCCAAGCTTTCCAAGTTCAGAGGAGTTGGGTTCAGTTTTAATGGTCAATGCCCATGGGAAGGGTAAAATTAGGGGGAAAAGTAAGATTGGAACACGCATTTGGGTGTAAACCAGAGTATTTACTTATTTGGTTTGCTATCACTTTGGCAAGAGCTAATGTTATATATTGCCTGTGTTGAGCTCCTGGGATACTGAAGCCATGCCAGGAAGATTATCCCTATCGTATTTGCAGTCCCATCTTTTAGTTCAGTCACCCTGGAACCAGGAAAAGGAATCATATTACCTCACATCCATAAAATGAAGCAGGTTCCTGCTTAAAGATTGTCCATCCTAACATCCTGAGAAATTAATTTGAATAGCTTTTAGCTTTGATATGGTTTGGGTGAGATTATTCAGATTTATGCTGCCATTTTAAGGCTTTTCCCTTCTAGTAGTTCTGTTTTCAATTGTCAGTGTCTCCACCACAAAGACTGCTTGTACACAAGGGGTACCAAGGGTCCTTGGTTCACTCCTCACTGCCAAGGCAAGGTTTTGTCCTACAGTTAAACTAACAGGACAGTAAGAACTCAATAGAATAACCTTTTCCTATGGAAGACAGGTCCATGAGCTAATAATTCTCATTATAGTGATTTTATTCCTTGATATGTATCCTGTCAATTTCTGATATTTATTTTTGTGGAGTTAGCTAACAAAAGCAAAGATCAGGTTCTATCTTGTTAGGTGAAACCACTGATTTACAGGCAAAGATGAAGTGTGAATGCAGAGCTAAGTGGACAAACAATTTTTATTATTTTGATGTAAGGAATTATACGTTGATATATTGTTTGAATACATCTTTCCTCTTTTTAGTCCTTCTGCAAAGCAGTATCACCACTATGTCAGCAGTTCACTTGATAGCAAAGAATTCATGAATAGAGCATTTATCCCAAAATATAATAGCTTCTCTCTTTGTGCAGAGATTTAATGTTGTTTAACAACAAAGACTTTCCATGAGTTTCATAGCACGTCCACCCCAAGTACAGTTTATTACCTTTTATCCCCTCATCTATCACATATGCATATTAAAAATAAAAAAAAATTATGTTCTTTGTTTTAAACTAGCTGCCTGCTAACTTCTTTAGTGACTTTAACCTCAGTTTTATGAGAAATGCAGAGTGTATTTGACTATATTTTTTCTGTTTTGTTTGGGCTTTTTTTTGTTTGGTTGGGTTTTTTGGTTTTTTTTTTGTTTTGTTTTGTTTTTTTTTTGCATTGGTTTAGCTTTTATGCAGTGCAATATTTATTCCTCTCTCCCAGTCTGCTTCCTGGACTGAAAAGTCCTTGTCTGTTTTGGCCAAGCTTGGTCAAGTGACGTAACTCTCTGTGATCTGACAAACAGGGGTCACAGGGCACTTCAAAACCTTCTTCTGAAATGTGTCAGCGGTTAAACTGTAAAAATAGATTGAACTGCACTTTTGGTGACATTTTCTGACTTAGCCATTCTCAGTGTTAGTTCCTGAGCTCCTTGGAGCTTGTGCAATATGTTCGGGCACGAAGCTACTCTTGCCCATATGTATTTGGGGACAAAGATACTTATTTCGAGCGTGCCAGTGCAAAAAGTTCAAACAAAACACCTCCCAAACTGTCTGGTCCCTGCAGTTTGTTTAATGGAGAGAAATATGATATACTGCTTAATATCTCCAGAAACCTAAGGCCCTAATTTAACAAAGCAAACAAGTCTCTTTGACTTCAAGGATGCTTAAAGTTAACTATGTGGTTCATTGCCTTGTGAAATTGGGGCCATATATATAGTGATAATGCACAGCCTGTTAAAAAATGACCTGGCTAAGGCATGGGCTTACAAGATTTTAATAGTGCTTTTAGTTTATAAATAATTTCAATTCCTTGTAAACATATAAAATAAATAAACAGTAACACATAAAAACTTAAGGGTTTTTGTCCATAGGATGAATTCACAGCTGTTTCTCCCATGTTAAAACTTGGGTTTCATCCCACTTTATATATATATATATATATAAAATGTATTTGTATAAAATATGTATATGTGTATATGTAATATATATATGTAGATAATTCCTGCAATTAGGCCCAAGACTTATTTTGAATTTATAATTGTGTGTGTAATAGAGGGGATAGCAAGGCTTGTTTGACTTAGAATTCATGGCAGTAATTTCTTTCTTTTAAATACATTCCCTCCCTTTTTAATTTTATTCATTCCAACTTCATAAATAGAGCAATTTTGAAAATATCAGGGACACACTGAAGTGTTACCTCTTAAGTCATCAATTTGTTTTTATGTCCTTTAGAAGAGGATGATGTTTTCAACTTTGACTGTGTCAAGGCACACAAGTACCTTTTAAAACAGTGATTGTAATCTTGTTTTCAGAGATTTGTACATTAAATATGCTACTGAAAGTTGCAGTTAAATCTTACTATTAATTTCTCCTGTAAACTTTATTGACCTGGATTATTGCTCATGTGCTTAGGTGTCTCGTTTACAGCAGAGTGCTGACAAGCTTTATGAATGGGAGAACAGCATCGTTTAAAAAAGAAAGCAACTCCAAATCCCAAAGGAAGAACAGTTTCCCAGCGTTTCAAGGCAGCATACAATGTTCCATCACTCTGAAGCCAATTTTTTATTGGACTTATTTTCAAGATGAGAAACAATATGATAACAACCTACAGAAACTTAGCAGGATAATTAAATAATCATTTTTCTTCCGATGTCTGATCAAGTCTTAAAGAGAAAAATCACAAAGATGAGACAAATTTTATTTTGCCATCATATGTGGTGAGCGGTTTCTGGGAAATATCATTTCCTCACTACAGGGAACCGGTGCTCATTAATAGCACAGCCAAGCAAAATTTCTGAAAATTGTTATTGTAATGTTTACATAATGAGATCATATTTTTTTTCATTTATGAAGTACAGGTGCAAAATCTAAACACTTTGCTCCCAGAAGTGCAACTTTCCAGCCATTTCTTTCTTCAGTGGTCCTTGCAAACTTAACCAGCCAACTATTAATGGGCTATTGACAACTTTGGGAAATCTCTTAAATTTTTTCCTTTTTTTTTGCCTCTTGCAACCCTACCAATGCAAAACCCCCCAAACCTATCACTCCAAATCTTTTTGCTCTTTAATTCTCTTTCTCTCTCTCTCTGTTTTTTTTTTGTTTCTTTTTTTTAATTCCTATTTTATTTTTTGAGGACCAGTCAACCTACAGAAGAGCATCTGCTGGACCCTGTGTGGAGAAGCAGACATGTGGAAGCCTTGCAAATGTAAAAGCCAGGAGTGGGTCGGGCCCCAGATGGTGAGTGTTTGCTCTTAACGAGGAGGCTCTTTCTCCTTCAAAAGAAGGGAGGTAGCACCCTCTAGCACTGAGCCTTTGCTACCACTCCAATGACAGGCACTGCCAAACATAAATCAGAGTGATAACAGCCTCTACTGGGGATTCAGACCCACATTTTCCTGCATGGAAGATAAAATCTTTTCTGGTTCTTAATTCAATCACATACCCAACTGGCAATCTTGCATATCAAAATGGGAATCCTGGGAGGCTGCTGGAATATGCAGATCAACAGAAGCTAATTAGCATTTACTTGCAGCCATCCTTAACTGATTGGCAGCACAGCTGTGGGGACCAAGCAGAACATGCTGAGTTGCATATTTGTATGGCCACCTGCCATTTGGTGGGATCCAAAATAGTGTAAACTACCACTTCACAATAACTCAGTGACCTTAGTTTTGAAGTAATATTGAACAGACATATTTGGCTAAGTGTATAATTAGTGCTTATTTCACCTGACACGCAGTTCAACAATAGGCTGTGCAGCAGTACCTTCTTAATTTGACATGTTGATGTCTTAATTGAGATTGACAACTTGTTAGAGAGGTACTTTATTTCCAACGCAGGCTGAGATCTACCCATCATCACCGACTTTCCTGAGCATGTGAAACAATATGCTTTTATGCCTTGAAACTTATTCCAGCTATTCAGATCTGTACAATCAAACATGAGTGGGGCTCACTGATGAAAGCAATGGTCCAGTTCTTGCAGGGGCTTTATGTGAGGAATTTTATTGCTTTGCTCAAAATATGCAGTGGAGTGAGGTGTGACTCTGAAAATAAAAATGTCAGGAAGCATGACAAAGAAAATAAAGGGGGAAAGCATGTTTAGGCAGAAGGAATGTCAGCACTGGAGGCCAATTCGCATTATGGTGGTGAAGTGAAAATGAACGAAAACTGTACCAAGGATTTACTCTAAAGCATTGAGAAGTGAGTGATGCCTCCCATGGCTGAGCAACCACAGGCCTCCTCATTCTGATCTGGAAATCTGGGTTACCTGGATTTTGGGGTACTTCTTCTTACAGACAAAAATAGCTGAAACAGATCAAATTTGTGTATCTGTTGCAAACATGGCACGTTTTCTCAGGGTGGCTAGGCTGGCTTGTAGCAATGAGAAATTTGCTCCTGTTTCAGACTGCACACAAGAGAACTAGAAAAATTATATATGTCTAATATGGGTCTGATAAGTGATAGGAAGATCATATCCAGGACTGCTGATATAGTGAAATGTGATGAAATACACAGACTGTGCTCTAATAGTGGAAGATGTTGTAGTGTAGTGATAGGTCAGAATGGAGCTCCTGATGGTTTCCAAAGGGGACCATAACCTATGAAAAAAATAAGTCCCTTCAATCAAAACTGTATCCTCATTATTTCTATGTCACATATAGACAGGAGCAAGACCTGCTGTTCTTTACCTGACGAAGTGCTATTAAAAAGGCCTGTTACGCCATTCTTGGTGTGCTTGGGATAAGAATATTCAGAGATACTTTGGAGGCAAGTGACCATAAGGCATTTCATGTCTATTAAAGCACACACAAAAATCCCATTCCTGATAATGCAAGGGAATAAGTGGCCAAGTGAAGAGCCCCCTTCTCTGTGCCCCCATGAACTGTGTGAGCTATGGATGGACAGAGCCTACCAGGCCAGTCAGTCCAGGTGAGCTGCCTCTGCAGAAGTCATTCCCATAATTACTTGAAGTTTGTCCTTTGCCACATTCTCCATCATTTTGTCAGTGCTCTTCCAGAAAAGACAGCTGTTGAATGTTATAGCAGCTCTGTTCTTGAGCCCTGATGTGAAGGCTTTTCACACACATGGCCCCAGAATTGCCTTGGCTCTTTTTCTGTAGCCACACTGAAAAAAACCATCTGAGCCTCACAGAGCTACTGGAAGAGAAAAATATCAACTTGACTCCTAAGAAACCCTGTCAGATAGGTAAATACTTCTAAGCTAAGGCTTTGTTGGCAATTTATTAATATTGCAGTTAATTTTGCAACATGTAGTAAATACTGCAAGGAGTTGTAGATGTACCCTCCTGGCCCGAGGGCAGCTGAAGGTGACAGAAATTCTCCTGCTCTCTTGGATGCACTTTTATCATCCATAATTATCATGAAATCATGTAGCTGTTTCTGGATGTAAACAGGGATGCCCTCAAGTTAGGGAGCTCATATTTGTCAAGTATCTTGCTCTTGCCCAGACAGATGTTGATTTCCCAGAAAGTTACATGGACACTTTGTTTTGTGAGCATCTGAGTAGGATTCTTAGCTGGCTGAAGAGTGGAAGAGTCATAGGAGTCTAAGCTGATGGGCAACTTGGCAGTCCATTGGGCACATTGCTGCAGCTCTGGGCTTTGGGTATGAATGGAACACTGGGAGTATTGGCTCCTGAGTCCTGAGACTCCCATTCATCTGGGACTTCCAATTCCCTGTCCCTGGATTATGCAACCAAGTGGAATTTTAATCAGAGATTTATCCAAGTTACTCATAATTTTTCAAACCTTCTAGATTTCCTTCTTTTCCTTTCAAATCAGAATGAAAACAAACTTCAGAATATTAAAATAATTCCTGTTCCAGAATTTCTTATCTTCATCCAATTCTATTTCTGGATTTATGTCCCAATAGGGTTTGTGACTGAGCTATGTCATGTTGCATTGCGCTGTGTGAATGACAGCCTGGTG
This sequence comes from Sclerurus mexicanus, assembly GCA_013396755.1. Classification (NCBI taxonomy): domain Eukaryota; kingdom Metazoa; phylum Chordata; class Aves; order Passeriformes; family Furnariidae; genus Sclerurus; species Sclerurus mexicanus. The sequence goes on along the minus strand of VWZF01006382.1, from coordinate 152,400 downwards.
TTGTAAGTTCTCATCCCAGTGCCTTACATAATATAAAAATGATCATAGTTCTGCCAACAGACACACATGGTCCTTTGGGAAAATGTGTACTAGTAGTTGTATACTACTAGTATTAGTAGGGCCATGGCACGGGATTCATTCCTCATCAATGAATCTGTCACTCTCTTAGGAGCCTAAGAGATCTAAATATGACAAAAAGCTACTGGACTCTTCAGAAGAAAGGCTGGGAAATACTTTGTGCCACCCCTGAAGTCAGAGTGAGTGACCTTGCTAGCATTAAAGCCAAGTATATGCATCTCAGCTTCCTGCTAGTGAAGGAGGCCACTCTATCCATTCAGGAGCACATTCTGGAATTTCACTTAGTGGAAGTGTCCATCTCTCACATCCAGGTGAGATCTCATAAGCAGCCAGATGGTTCATCCATCAAACAGGCACTGGGACTGCCCTTCATTAGGATTTGTCCTGATCTGTGGTGATGATTTAATAGTTAATTGGACCACTCCGGTTTGAAGCCTGTGCTGCAATCAGCAGAGGGTTGCAGTCCTTGTTGAAGACTTTTGCTTCTCTTCCACTATGCAAAATAACAAAAAAGACTAATCTTAAAACTGCTCTTAATGAGTATAACCAAAATATTAACAGTAGTAAACAAGAATACATTTGCTCATAACTTGTCATATCAGTGTAATAAATTAAGCCAGAAACACATTAACATTTGACAGCTTAAACAATGCAGGAAAAAATACAAACCTCACAGGGACTATGTGAAGCATGTTGGCAGTTTAACAGACATTTTGAGATGTAGATACATATATCAACCTTTCTGAATTTAGTCTTGATAACTCCTTTTCCTCTGTGTGCCAAAACACTGCCGTGTGAAGACTAATGAGTTCCAGATTTGTTTATCTTTGGTGGCTAAGGCAGATTCATGAGCCCCTTGAACCTATTTTACAGTGGCCGTGTGATACCAGCATGCAACACCAGAGGCAGAAATGTCTCTTTTATACTGATGGATATATAGGATGTTACAAGAAAGATGGCCATCTGATAGAAGGGACCACATCAGATGTGTTTTGGATGATCTATATGAGTGAATTGTCCTGCCTGTTAGCTTTCATGTGTGTTTTATGTTTATGTTCAGAGGTGTAATAACAAATGTTTGGAATAAATCTCGCACATGAAATAGGGATTATTATGTCTAACAGCATGGCTTTGTGTCATGCACTCACCAGATTTTTGTATGGGTGATTGTGTTTCCCAAATTTATTTTTTTTAATGTTGTGTGAGCTCTCAAATAAACATCAAAGCTCAGCAAGACTCTGGGCCACCTAAGTGATACTTCTTCCTTTTGCTTTTTCCCTGTTTCATCTCAGCTTTCTTGTTTGATTCTTAAGTATTTTGCTTTTCTTTTAATAAGAGGGAGAGGTTGTCTTTTAAAATTTGTGAAGATAAGTGGTCATTGCTGGTGAAAGGAGGGGTTGGGTTAATGGTTGGACTCAATGATCTGAGACGTCTTTTCCAACCTTAGTAATTCCATGATTATGCATCTTTATTGAAGTTAGCATACAACATTTTGCATAGATTTTTGTGAAAGCAGAGCATTTTCCTGCGGGAAGTCCAAGCTGGTTATTTCCTTGTGGACTAATCTTTGCTCAGTTCTGAAGAAAAGGGATGGTTTGGGTCTATCACCCCCTCAGACCTGTGGTTTTTTATCTCTCACAAGACCAAGGCGGTGCAAAGGCACCTGGAACAACTTAAAGCAGGAATGTCCCTGGAGGACAGACTGTTGTCATGGTGGATCTGCCTCTCCTGGCCTGGGACCAGAGATCTGGCCAGGGACACGAGGGACAGCCAAGGCACGTGCCCAGGGATAGCTGTGGGTAGCAGAGAGTAAGTTAAAACAACTCTGATGAACACTTTCTGCCTTCAGATTTCTTATTCACTATTAACAGTGCAGCAGAGGCTCTAATGTACCCTTACCATAGTTACGGTCCAAAAATAACTTTTTCCCTCGAATTTCAATGTGGTGTACATGTTCTAGTAACTTTGCTGTTGGTTTGGTGGGTTTTTTCCCTGTTTTGACAGATGTATTTGGACTAACTACTTCTGTTGAGCAATTCCTTCTTTAGCAGAGACTGCTCTGTATCCTCTTTCTTGTATGTAATATTTTTTCATCATTTTTAACTGGTGAGGCCAGGTCATATATATTAAATAAGCAGCAAGAAAAGTCAATAATAAATCCTCCCTCCCCTCAGCTCTGATTTGAGAATGACAAAATCCAAATGCAGCCAGAACCACACAAGGCTTTATCTACAAGTATGATGGTACAGAGCTGCGTCCTGTGCAATGCATGCATATCCTTGTACTGTGTGATTTGGGAAGGAAGATTAAAGAAAGGTTTGTCAGAAAAACTGACTTCTGTACAAGGAATATTTTTGGGGTCATTTGCAAGAGAAACTTGATTGCTATTTGAATATTTAATCAGTGATCTACCACCTGGACTCTGGTTTTCTAGGAACTGGCTTTAAGCTGTTTCTGACAGCAAATATAAACCAAGGTCAGAATTTATTGCAGAGCAAAAGGAGGTAACAAATGCTTTTGGGTTTCACTGTTTATGGAGCTCTGTGTTGTTTACTGTGTGCAGCACACTCCTGCCACAGCCTGATGGACCCTGGAGCCCCCATGTGCTGTGCATTGTATGAACACATGGTGAGAGACAGTTCCTGGCCTGAGCCGTTTACAATCTAAATAGATGTGGCAGGTGAGAAGGGGATAACAGGGAATTTTATTATAAATGGACATCTGAGTTGGTGGGAAGGGGAAGCCATTCAGCCGTGGACAAGAATTTTGCCCACTCCAGGTGGTCACTGAGCCTCCGCTCACAGGTCACACTGCTCTCTCCAGCTCTATTTCATGGCTGTAAAAGCAACCATTTAAGCTTGATTTTCTGAACAGAAGAAAAATGTAAAAGGGAAAAAAGCCACCTCACATAAGAACAGTAGTCCATTTCTGTACCACGAGCCATGACTGTTCTTGCTCCAGTAAAAGCCAGACCTCCTCCTAACATACCTTATAACCTGTTAATTATGATTTCCTTCTCTAACATTTGGATCACACTACTAAATATTTTTAAATATCTATATATGTGTTTTTTAAGCTGCTGGGTTTGGGTTACACCTTTTCCATATGCCCAACCCACACAATCCCATCAACGCTTTCACACACCAGTCAAACACTCTATATTTGTGTGAAACTCACTGAAGGAAAAAAATTCCTATTACTACTACTACTAATACAAATTCATTTCTCACAACTATTAGTATTTTGCTGAATGCTGCTGAATGAACCCACTGCAATCGAATGTCTAACTTTTTGTTGTGTTGGATCCATGAAGATTTTTGATTTATATTCATAATTACTCCAATCCCATCACCACATGCCTTATTTTTTTTTCTTTTTTGCTTGACAAAGCTCCCTTTACAAAACTTAATCACTTTCTGTTTGAGCAATCCCCAAATACATTTTACATTCTGTTGTTACTGGGAATGATGTTCTGAAAGTTGATATACATTGCAACAGCAGGTGTTAAGACAGGCAAGTAGGGAACAAAAGCTCTTAGAGCATGAAAGAGTCTAATAATAGACAATTTGTTCACCTGGCACTGGCTGCTTAAGCATTTGAGATGAGCTCATTGTTATTTGGCCATGAGCTTTCTGCTGGTCATATGGATGAAAATATGGAAAATCCAGGTTGTGGAAACAAAGGTTTGCTAATATTAGAACAGCATTAAATGGGGCATGATAGACCTGGGGAGGTTGCAGGGTGAACTGTGGGATTTAAAGCAGTGAAACGCTTCCATAACTAGGAAAGCAATCAATAAATACACAGTTGTGTATATTCTTGCAATAAAATTCCATGTGTAAACATTTTCAATAACTTTACAACTGGGCAAGCTGTTCAGAGCAGGCTTGCACTCAAAAACGCAGTTCAAGCTTTTTCCAGACTCGTTGGAAACGTGGCCATTAGTTAGGGAAGCTCACCATGACAAGCAGAGATAGACAATCTGGTCAGAATGGTATCATCAATCTGTAAAGAAAATTCCCCACAGTGGTCCTGCTGGAGCAACAGGGCAATGCTGGAAGCACCACTACATCCCACTGGAGTCCCAAGCGTGAGGAACACATAGAGTGTGTTCCCACACCTAGAGCAGGGGGTGTGAGGAAGGGGCTGATTCCTGGGAGCACATTGAATGCTTCCTGGCAGGTTGGTGTTGGGAGCATTTGGGAACCTTCCTCTTTGAAGAGGGGAGCGTGCCTGCTCTGAGGGTGCCTGGAGGAGAGCGGAGAGAGGACTCTGTGCTGGGCTGTGGTTCCTGGCTACTTCCCAGAAGACTAAGTGCAGCTGAGTGTCCCTAAATCACCTTCTCCTTAGCTCGTCCCCTTCCCATGGCTCTGGGGGAGCCGTGCATGCTCCCCCAGAACAGAAGGCAACACTTGGTGTGTTCAGTCTGGAGAAGAGGAGACTGAGGGGAGATCTCATCGCAGTTCCAGCTTCCTTGGGAGAGGCAGTGGAGGGGCAGGCACTGATGTCTGCTCGGTGGGGACGAGGGACAGCACCCAGGGAATGGCTGGAGCTGTGTCAGGGCAGGGTTAGGTAGGATCTCAGGGAAAGGCTCTTCCCCCAGAGGGTGGTGGGCACAGCCCCAAGGCTGCCAGAGCTCCAGGAGGGTTGGGATGATCCTCTGGGGCACAGGGGGTGACTCTTGGGGAGGGGCCTGTGCAGGGCTGAGGGTTGAACTCAATGGTCCTTGTGGGTCCCTTCCAGCTTGGCATATTCTGTGAAAATAGGCATCCCTTTCCCAGAGGTGCATTTTCATGTCCTAAGCTTCTAAAAGTGAGAAAATAGTGTAAATTGTAGCATACCATTAATTGTCATGTTTTTGCTTTTGGAGAGGAAAAATTCCTCCAATTTTTTTATTTTCTTTTCCATAGGAAACGCCACAGGGCCCTGTTCCTATTTACCCCTTTAAGCCATGCACACAGTTGTTTGCTTGGATCCCAAGGAGATTAAAGGATGAGGAGACTATAAATGCCATTGGATCTCTTTCCTTAGGCAGACTGTGGAGATGAACCCTACGTCAGCAGTCACAACTGGTGAGCTCCCTCTTGGCTTCAGTTCTACTTCACTTTATGAAACTGGGTTGACCTTCTAGTTTGGTTGTTAATCAAAAGTCTCAGTTCCTTGAGATTATGGGTGCAGTTCCCAGGAAACACTAATCTTACAATCTTTACAATCAGTGTGGGTCAATGAGCCCCCAGCACCATGAAGTGGTCTCACTTTCCAAACCATCACTATTAGGGCACGTTTTGGGCCAAAAGCCACCTCACTATTAAGCTTAAACTATAGTGGATTGACAGCTGTGTTCCTGTCAAGCAGGGTTTATTTCACACCAGTGCTATTCATCAGCAGCAGATCTGGTATTGCAAACATTTATGACCAACAAGAGGACAACATAATCCTACACCACCCCCAAAAAAATTGTAATTAGAATACTTGAATATTGATAACTTCACAGCAAGAAATGCTTCACAAGTAGGCAATGGTTTAAAAAATAATACAAGTGCCTAATACTCATGATTTGAAAAGTGAATGTGCTGATGAAGTTTGTAAACATTCAGCAATCAGTTCATGCATTACTTGACCAGAGCAGTTGTGCAGGGACAGCTTTAGTGCCAGTGTGCAGGTCTGTTTGCCCCATAAATGTATCACTGAAATGTTTAAGACCAAGGAGTCATTTTCTTCACATCAGTTGTTTTTGTTCTCCATTCATTTTATTTTTCTTTGGGAATGTCAGCTGGAATTCAGCATGTCAGGGTTTAGGTATCTGAAGGGAGGCCACAACACTGTGCACAGATCAGATTGCCTTTCCTTGCTGAACTCTCCCCTTCACATTCCAGCCTGACAAAGTTTTGTTGCAGTTACTCAGTACACAGATAACTAAATGCTTTAAGTGCTAATTAAAATATATGATGTTTAACTGTTGGCCTATGCCATTTGTTTATGATGGAAGACAGAAGCAAAGCAGAATCATCTATTACCATTATCAGCAGAGTGGTTTTTTTCTTGTCTTCTTATCCAAGCAATACATATGTCCAGACTCTGACTTGATTCTTGTAAACAGCCTTGTTTCCAACAGAATTTCTTCCTGCACCTTTTCACTGTCTTATCTTTCAACTCAGCCTGAATCTACCTTAAAACAATCCAAGTTCCCTGTATTTTTTATACTTGAAACTTTATACTGGAATTGTTTCAGGCCATGAGGCTTGCAGCCCCAGTCTCTGTGTGCAGAAATGTGTTCCCATTAATCAAAGGAAAAGCTGAGTAAAGTGGTACAATCCACATTCTTGTTTTGGAAAATTAAAAGGCAGTATCATTATTAAAAGGCAGTTCTTCTAAATGTTTTCTGATGGAGGGAGAATTGGGACACACTGCGCTGCCTGGTGACTTTGCCAAAGATATGACACCAAGAGACACAATAAATGAATGTATAAATAGTAATTGTTCTGAAAGGAGGAGTCATAAATCACAAAATGAGTTGCAGAAGGTTTCTTTCTCAGTGATACTTGAAATGTGATCTATGTTGAATTAAAAGGAAATCAGATTTTCTCCTTTGGTTGTGTTGAAATGATATAGAAACTGGAAACCAAATTTCCCTGGAGCAGAATCCTATGCAAACTATGAAGCTCTACAGTAAACATTAGACCAAAGAGGAGGGATTTATTGAAAAGCACAAACCAGCAATTTGTTGGAGTAAGAGGATATTAATCATACAACACTTAGGGTTAACAAAGCTCTGGCCTTGAATCAGTGATGCACTACAACAAATTGAATCACTCCAGTAAGAACAGATAAGTTGTTCTGTGAAGTTCTGCAACAGATCTCAAACGACCTTTTCCCTTGCAGAACAGCCTTGCTTGTAATGAAAAATGATCCTTGTGTTTGTTGTGATCATTTATCAGTAGAATTTGACCCATCTCATGCTGTCTGTAGATATTCTTCCCAGGGTTCATCTACTGTGCATAGGTGGAGAGATTGCCTGCAGATTGCTGCTTCCCTTTTTCCCCTGAACAGCGTCCGCACTAATATATGCCAAACTTGGGAAGCAGAACTACTGAAAAGTTTGTGTCTGAAGAGTTTGTAGAACAGCTGAGTGCTGGGCCTTATCAAAAGGTCTTTCTTCCTAACAGCTGTGGTCCTGCAGATGTTCCCTTGCAGACCTAACCCAACTCTGGTTTAACTATTAGACCAGACATAGGATTCATAGGGCCCTTCAAAGCCTGATTCCTCCATATTTCCAGGAATCTTATAGCCACCTCTCTATTCTCTTTCAGGGATCTCTCCATGACCAAATTTCTGCTGTGCCTATAAGCTGTGGTGTGTAGGTTGGCATCACTAACTATGATTCCTTGTATTTACATTTGAAAGTAGACCCTTGACACGGGGACCAGCTCAATTATGCAGCTATGTGATCTTATTTTATTTGCTTTGGTTCCAGAGTCTGCCTCTTGTCCTCCTGCTTGTTTGCCACACTCCCTTGTGCTCTGGTTTAGATAAAATGAGCCCTTCTATTTTTCTGTTCATATAGCTTAAGATATAGGGACAGCTCAGGAAAACAGCCTGGGGCCTTGAAAAATACAAATTTTCTCAGAGAAAACCAGTTTTGGAACACTGTAGAGAAGAGGGAACCTGGTTGACAGGAGACAGAGGAATGGTTTTAAACTAAAAAAGGGGTGGTTTAGATTAGATATAATGAAAAAGTTTTTTACCATGAGGGTGAGCAGGCCCTGGCACAGGCTGCCCAGAGAAGCTGTGGCTGCCCCATCCCTGGAAGTGTCCAAGGCCAGGTTGGATGGGGCTTGGAGCAACCTGGGCTAGTGGGAGGTGTCCCTGCCTGCCCATGGCAGGGGCGTTGGACTAGATGAACTTCATACATCACTTCCAACCCAAACTACTCTGTGATTCCATGAAGGAGTTGGCATGAAGGGACTACAGTGAAGGGGACGTAACCAGAACTTGATGCACCTCCCCAGCCCTTTCACTGGGCTGCAAGGAGAAACTCAAATGTTTCTGACCAGGACATTGGCCATTAACTGCTCAGACAGAGGCTATTCCAAAACTACTGTGGTTTTGGTATTCTCATAAATTTGTAGATAGTTTTTTGCTTGCTTTCAAGTAGTATTCCAAAAGAGCAGTGTGTCTCTTTTGCTGGGTACCTAAACCCCAGTTACACAATGCAGGCAGCCCTGCTGCTATTGATGCACTTTCTGATTTCATAACTCATCCTCATCAGATGCAGCAACTTTCTCAGCAGCAGCACAGAAGCTGATCTGGTTCCCGGACTGACCAGTACTGGGTAGACATTCCTGAAGCTCAGTGTCAGGAGTTGAACTGTTGGTAATTTAGGAGTTAGCTGAGTATGTTTCTTTAGAATAGCCTGCAGGTCAGCCATTACCTGCTAGCAAATAGGTAATAAATAACCACTAACCGTGTCAGCTTCCTCCTGTTTATTCCCTCAAACTATGTTCTGAGTTTATTTGTGCCACAGGACAAATTACCTGGTTGGAAAGGCACAAGCCACAGCCAGCTCTCCCTGCTGATGCCTGTACAAGTCTGGGTGGAATCAGTGCCTGGGGCTGTCCCAATACCTGTGGGACTTCAGGTAAATCACTGCTGCCATGAGGGAACTCCCAGCCAACCTTGCTGAGTCTCGTCTCATGCATATCTGTGTGTCTGACCTGGTCTCCAGCCACGGATCATTCTCCAGCTGGGAATTTGGCTTCCTAGGAGCAGTCTGCTCTTTTTCTGAGAGCAAGTAGTCAGGCACGACTGCCTTCCTCCTCGTACTTTCTCCTGTATTTCATTTGGTTTATCCACCTTGCTAAAACTGGCTAAAAGGTATCTGTCAGAAGATTGATGCAATAAATTTCATGCTGTATCTACAGTAAGTGAAGTTTTTTCTGCCCATTATTCATCCAGCTCCTGGAATTGGACAGATAGTTTGTATTAATAAAATATGCACTAATATCAAAACATTTTTCAAGCCAAATCTATTAATTACTTTTTCCATTATCTGCCTGGCTCTACACATGAATAAATGAAAAGAAGCACAAAAAATGGAGACATGACACGATCTGTTATGTAAATCACTCTGTACATCCCAAACTATCTTCTGGGATAGTGCTAACTAATTTATGACAGGTCACCTAATATTTATTAATAAGTTATTAAATTGACATAAAATAAATCCAGTAATATTTCTAGAATTAACAATACCCAACTGAAAACTTGAATCAGCCTGTTTGCAAAAGGGGCCAAAAATCACAACCAGTTTCAAGCATTATGCTCAGACAAAATGCATTTTTTCCCCTGCATGTGGGTAGATGTTGAATCCCTCCTTAATAGCTAGGGAAGATTCATGGTTGCGTTGCTTCACCACGCAGTCTGTTTCCTCACCTGAAGGGACGGAGTAGCCACTTTGTGCCCTCCCACTGTGTCTATACAAGATATTGCAGATCCTGGTTTGCTCTGGGACATTCCAGTGACATTTCCCAGCTCCAGGACTGGACATGAGCCTGACTCCATTTTCAGAGGCATGAATGCTGATTTGGAAATCTCACTATCGTGGGCTCTTGCTAAATTTGTGAGTAATTATTGAAACTAAACTGACAGAGAGCAGGGTTAGATTAGATATTAGGAAGAAATCCTTCCCTGTGAGGGTGGGCAGACCCTGGCACAGGGTGCCCAGAGAAGCTGTGGCTGCCCCATCCCTGGAAGTGTCCAAGGCCAGGTTGGACGGGGCTTGGAGCAGCCTGGGCTGGTGGAAGGTGTCCCTGCCCGTGGCAGTGGAGTGGAACTGGATGAGCTTTAAGGTCCCTACCAATCCAAAATATTCCATGATTCTATGAAAATGCATTTCCCTTTTGCCAGTGGAGGATGTGTCCACAGATGGGTGCTCTCAGTGAACCTCAGATCCAGATTATTTCTCTCTGTATCCTGTGCAACCTCCGTGTTTCCTCCTCATTACATTAATGGGTGTCCCTGCACTGTGTGCTCCACTTAAATTTTGCATTGAGCTTTCAATTAGTGGGATTCAAACTGATTATTCTGGCAGCGCTTTCCCCTGCAGAAATCCAACCCTTATTGCACATCAATTTTTAAAAAGGAGTTATTGATACTTCAGGAGTTGTCAGGGATCTACTCTGGTGTGTCTAAGGACAGGGGAAGAAACTCATCGTGGGATGGCAGGGGATGGCACACTCCTGCTGGAAGACCTGTCTTTACATCCTCTAACCAGAAAACTGCAAATTTGATGACAGAGACAGCTAGCAAAAGACTCAATTCAAGCACAGGGGATATTTTAGTGACTTTTTTAAAAATTGCATGAATATTGGGTGGGCTTTCACATCCCCAGCTATGAATCATGCAAAGTTTGTTAGCCCTCATGTCTTTCATTAGTCAAGGATATTTGCTTCATTTTCCACCCATTTTTCTTCCTTCTGTCACCTCAGCTTTGCTGCCTTCAAGGAAACAATATATTGCAGAGAGGCTGCCTTGCCCTTAGAAAGTGTCCGGCAGGTTATTTTGTTCTGATGCTGTTTGTCTCCTGGCGATGCAGCCTGAAACTCAAACACTACCTATCTGTAATCCAACCTATTTTTCCTAAGCAGAGTTAACCCTTTATTTGTCAAGGGAATTATATATTATCTCTTGCAGTATCAGTCACACAGAAATTTCCTCCTCTGAGCCCCAGTGTGCAGATAGAAGCCTGCTGCCTCATGAGAGACCTGCTGTCAATTCAGCTCTACTTCCTCCTGAAAGGAGTCATAGAATCCTAGAATGGTTTGGGTTGTAAGGGACCTTAAAGATCATCTCATTGCAATCCCTCTGCCACGGGCAGGGAAACCTTCCACTAGACCAGGTTCAACCTGGAGTTCTCATCACAGCTATCTAAAAATGTTTGGAGATTTTTGTTTCACTGTACATCACTTTGATTAATGCCATTGTTATTCAAAGCTGTTACTGTATAGGTATGTATTAGGTTTTGGTGGGGTTTAGCTCTCAGTGTTCTGTTACTGATGCAGCACTATTGCAAATGCTAATGTTTGTAAGGCGTAGAAATGCAGCTTCCTCATGTTGGTGTTTTTGCAGACCAAACATCATCTGACAAGAATAATCCCAGGAAGTGAAGTGTAACTGGTTTCAGCACTCAGGGAACTATTTGTACGCAAGATTTTGATTTTTCCATCTGAGACACACCTGAGAAATAATTAGGTAAAGTTAAACCAGCTTAGAGACGGCTAAAGAGGCACTGAAGTTGGAAGATCATGTGGGCTTGTGGGTGTGTAGTTGTGCCTCTCCAACTTTCATAAAACCACTCTCCATCACTTTGTATGAGTTGCAAGTGCTGCATCACAGCATGGTGCTGCAGGACTGGGCTCATTCCAGTTAAAAGACTCTGAGTGGAGAGGTGAGAGCTGCCAACAGCACATTTTACAGATGCCTGCTGGCTCTGGAGCCTGTCCCCAGCCCCACTGGTGTGAAACAGCCCAAATATTACTGACCCTTCCAGGCATGATGTTAAAAACCATCTGTATACAACAGCTTTGGAGGAGGCCTGATGGTATGGGATTGAGAACCGGGTAGAAGGGGCTTGGTTCTGCCACTTGATTTATTGGGTGGTCACATTAATTTGCTTTGTTGTGCAGGAGGATCATTATGTTGCCAGGTGTTTATTCCAATTGGACTGTGAATCTAGCTAATTGCCAGGGCACCTAGAGCTTGTGAGTAACCTTTCAAGAAAACAAAACAAAAACTTAATCTAAATGAACAAAACAACACAAAGCATCTTGCAAAGCAAACCTCTAGCAATTGACTGGGAGCCACAAAGTGGGAGAGGAATTTAGGGGAGGCTGGAGTTGTGGACCCAGCATGGCCTGCAACAGAGGTTTGGCTGTCAATGCACAGGCAGGACCTGTCTCAGGGCTGTATCCAGAGAGGATGCTCATCTTTGGTATCCTCTTCTCTGCATGAGTACATGACAACCTGAGGCTGGGGAGCTCCCTTCTCTTCATCTGCTTCCCAAAATTCAGTGATTCCCCTGGCAGAGCCAGGAACAGCTGGAGGGATGGAGTCACTCCCTAGGTCCCACTCTCCAGCCAGCATGAGCACAAGCCCTGTGCAACCCTGTGGGTAGGACCCAGGACTGGGATGCTGGGATCCCAAATTTTGTCCTCAGCTCTTCCAGCACCCTGTCTGCCTGGCCCTGTTTAGTATCTCCTCCTCATCCACCTGGTGAGCAGTGTGGGGTGGGGACCATTTCTCATGGCAACACAAAAAGGCTTTGCATCACCTGGTGCATCACCCACCTGGAGACCTACTCGTTTACTCATTTGAAGCCGTCAGTGGCAGGACTTAAACTTCTATTTATTTTTACTGTTATTCTCACAGGTGGTGCCTTTTTTCCTTCTCATGTTGCTCATGCAATTGTTAAAGGTTTAAAGGCTGCTGGGCACATGGAGGGATATGTCCTAACTCAGTCTCTTAGGAAGTGATAACTTTCCCCAGCTTTTTAGCAACGATGCAATAAATTATTACCCCGACATAGAATTTAATTGCACAGTTAAATACATCATTTACAAGGCTTTTAGCATGCCCTGCTAAATTCTCCACTTTCTCATCTAATCTCTGTAGGCCGTCATTCCATTTGCAGAGGCCCGTATAGGTTTCATTCCTGTTAAGCGTATCGGTAAATCACAGCAGGAAAAAAACCCTGACACATTTCCCTAGGAATTTTTGCTGCAGTCTGAGCTCCCAACCCTGCGGCTTCCCGTTCAATAGGTCAGCCGAGCCCCCATTTGTCATTGCTCTTTAATTACCGTGGAACCTCTAATCCAGGCCACAAATTCCTCCCTGCCCATACTTCTTTTTACTTCAGAATGCGTATCTAATAGCAACCAAGGACTTTTCCTATTTTCTCACTTGGAATCTGTTTTGGGAGCTTGGAATTGCTATCTAACTGAATCAGTAACATCTGTGACTTCAGGGCAGCTTGAGTGGGAATAGTTAGAGGGTTAGACAGATTTCCTGCATTTTAGGGCTCTTTTCCTCTGAAGAGGCTGCTTTGGGACAATCCAATTGCATCTCATGCCACTTCTTCCCTTTTTTTCCCCCCCTTTTTTTTTTTGTTATTTAACCCCAAATTTCCTCCCTCTTTCTTTCTCTCTCCCTTCCCTCTGAGTTGTTTAGGTTTCTCAGAAGTAAAAAATTATTTTAAGGAACCACCCCAGCATTTTGAAAAGTTTCAGTTTCAAACACATGAAAAGGAAAAGTCTGAAGGGATTCCTAGAGCTGTATTGCAGCTTGCAGGTATGGCTTTGATTTTCCTTTTGGCAGGCTTTTGCCATTCCCTCTTTCATTGCCCTTCCAAGAAACGCTGCTGGGTGCCTAAAGACCCGTACACTGCTTACACTCGGCAGGAGAAGATAACGGGAATGCTACAGTTTGGGCTTTGAAAGATTAAAAGCAACATTTATTCCTGACAGTACTTTCAAACTTCCTCAAGTTAATTTAAAATCCATTTTTGAGACTGTTTAACTACTAATACTGGATTTATTTTTTTTTTTTTTAATTCTGTACGCACCATACCTGTTACTTAAACCAAATAAGAGGTGGATTAAAGTCAGTGCAATTCTTTGAGGACTGCTTTGAGCAGTCCTTGGAAGGGATACCCTGTGCCTCTGTGACTGGTCTCTTTATGATATCTCTGTAAAAGTTCTGGCAAGAAATGACCACGTTTTGAGAGCAAATTTGCATTTTTCAGAAACTTTTTGCTTCTCTCTCCCCTTTTTGGTGGTAATTGACCTCATTGCTAGTCAAGCAAACAACAAAACTGTGCCTTCCCTGCCTGGTGGGGCAGCTGATAAATTATTCATACGACTAATGAGGATTTTGAATTTTCAGGCAAAGTGTGATGGCATTTTTAAGGGCTTGCATCACTTCTGCAGCATTTCCCCCACACCTGCACGCTTCAGGCACTCAGGTGTTTAAATTACCAAGGCAGAGCTTTGCCCCTTCTCCTCCTGCAAGTGCTTTGCTCCACACGGGAGTCCTGTGGCTATTTTGTCTGTTTGTCTGTGTGAGGATTTTCTGTGCTAATTAACATGAGGGGAAAGGGGAATCCGAGTGGGCTGAATTAATTACCCAAAGGGATCACATACCTTGCCTTATATTAATTTTGAAATGACAAGACACAGGTGTACTTTTAGTGGTGTTTCAATGAATGTCAGCATTTAAGGTCCTTTTTTTTTTTTGCCTTTTTAGAGATTGATCTTACTTTAGCTGGAGCATATCAGAAAAAAAATAAAACTCAAAGTAAGGAAGCTCCTGCTGCAGCAAAGAGCTTCGTGATGTGAAAGGGCTGATTATGTTTATATTACATGCTCTCCTGTGAAAGAACCAAGCCCCCCAGCTAATAGGGGAAGAAAGGTCACTAGAACTGAAGAAACAACTGAGTCAGTGTCTTAATTCTGAAGGAAATGAGCCCTTTGGAGATGAGAGGGATTTTCTGATCTAGTTCGGGGGAAGGCATGCAACTATGAAAATAAGCTTTTCCTGTTATGTTGAAGAATAAAGCAGCAAATCAGAAGGAGTGGGGATTCAAAGAAAAAAGAGAAGTACATAAATATTTTTTTTAACCTTTAAATGCTCCACAGGTAATTGGCAAAGCTGTTATCATTCTCCTGGATTATCATCCACAGCATCCATAAGAAAAAATTGAGAGTGAAAGATTAACTATAAATTAAATCCTTCTTGCATGTGGCAGCCAAACTTCCATGGCCGAGCTGGAAAGAGCCTTACCATCACTGGCCTACCCGGTGGCGTTGGGTCCTGAGGAGTTCACATCTCCTTCCGTACCCAGAGCACATGAAGGTTTGGACGTGAAGGAGGTGGTAGAAGGACCACTGCGTGAAAAGCCCTGGACAGGGCATTTGGTATGTGTGTATTGCACTTTGAATGTGTACCTGGGCCTTTGGTTGAGCCCAAACTCACCTTCAGTCCATGCTTTGTGGAGCTGAGCTTGCAGTAGCTTTTGCCAAATGTGAAAATTAGAGATCTGCACCACTGTTGCTCCATATCCCAGTGAGCATCCTACATGGATTGGACCAATTCTTCTTCCTAGGACACTTCTGTCTGTCCTGTTTGTCCTGACAGGCATGTCTTAGGAGTACAAAATCCTTCCTAAGGCATCGTATCAGTCACCACAAGGGAATGTGTGATCTATGGGCAGCATAAAGCAGGGATATTTACAGAAGAGTGTGGGTTTCTACAGTTGAGGTAAAGATGGAGAATTAAGTTGGACTGCAAACAGCAAAAAATGGTCTTAAATTTAGCTTGTTGCCTTGCTTGGCATAGTCTTTGTGGTCATGGACAGGGACACAGGAGTGCATAGCCAAGTCTTTACCACAGGCTGTGTTGGTGAAGGCCACAATTGCTGTTGTGGGGCTGCCAAAGGTTCAGAAATGTGCTGGGGAATTTAAATCCTCATTTAAACTGCAACAGCATCATGAAATATGAGCACTGCGAATCTTCACAGATTGCTGGTCACCTGAAACATATATATGAGAACTTTGGTGCATATGACAGTCATCCAGTCACTCCTGGACAAGAGTTTTGCTCTGGAAGAAACCTAGTGGAGTAACTACAACTCCTCCCACTGTAGCAGTAGGCACAGCACACTCTTACTGCCTTGCTTACAACAAAAGTGACCATTTGGAAAAGAGCAAATCACCGTGGAAGTTGATCAGAAATGCAACAGGGGATTGTTTTTAATGGCTTTGGGGGGAATATTAAGATTTATTCCTGTAAAGACTTACTCAGCATGTTGCACAAACTCCTCTTAGCACACTAATAAGTCAATGTGTTACTGAATGCTTTGCCATTATAATTACAGCCACATGTTGTCCTTTTTACAAATAGGTCTGGCTTAATTGCATCATTTTTCAGGAGGATTTATGTGGTCCTGCTTAATCTAAAATTAGTACATGCACAAATGAAGTGCAAACTATTTTCCATCACTGAACTGTGAAATGGTCTCCAGAATAGAGATATACATGTTCCTAAAAAGATGCAATAAGCAGTCAGGCAACTTTTTGATTTGTGTGTGTGTCTGCACCTATACAATTTTGCTGAAAGTAAGAAAAAAACCCCTAAAATATACGTTAAGTGCACAATGAACAAAAATTCAGTTAAATGGTCTAAATCAAGCAGTCTTTTTTGATTATCACTGGTAAAACAAAGCTTGGGGGAAATCATAAATCCATCTTCATTTTGCTAGCTCTCAGCATTTATTAAATACAGTAAGAGCTAATGTGTTTTATATATTACATCAATCTAACACACATAAATATATCACATTTATAAGATGCTCTATCGGCAAGATTGTGTTGGCCTAAACTCTGACTTACTGTGACTGATATTCCATATTACCTACATAGCTCTGAGAACTTAAGGATATGTACAGGACATGGTAGGGATAAGAGTTTGGGTTACCTGAACCTGGGTCAGAGCTACCAACTGCCATACCTACATAGTGACTTGAAGTTTGGAACACGCATGTTTCTTAAGAATGTTAGAATTTAGACATTAAAATACAAATGCATGACCAAATCCCAAGTAGATGCAAAAGCCTAATGCTGGAAGCATATTAAATCCTCTTTTGACTTGTATCTTAAAGGGAAAAGCTACTTTGACTTCAGTAGAGTGAAGATCTTGCCATCCAGAATTGAGATTTACTTAACTGCTGTGAGGAAGTCTGCTGTGTTTTACTGAATGAATCAGAAAGCAAAGAAAGGTCCCCATATTGGTGGAGCACTCATGTGTTAAGGCTTGTTCTAGCTCCAAACATGGAAGTTTCTCAATTTTATTTTTTTGGGGGGTTGTATCATCTTGGTGAAATGTAGGCAAATGCAGTTTTTGAGAGCTGTTCAGTTTTGTGTGATGCATGGTTTGAGTAGAAAGTAGAAGAAAGGCTCTATTCCTAAAAATACGTTAATATTAAAAATACCCCTTGGTTTAAATTTTATATCCCTGATTTTTACGACTTTGAAGTATTTTTCCTCCTGTGTCTGAATGGGCCAGAATTCCAGAGACCTGCTTAAAGTTTGCTTTTACCCATGAGAAATGTTCCTGTGTGTGGGTGTGAATGGGTTAACACACTTACAGACAGTATCTTGCAGGTCACTGCCATTTCTCTCTGCTTCAGCATGTCACCACAGTAATTCACACTCTGAAACCTTAAGGATATAGCTGCAAACGTGCTGCAAACAGAAGCTTCAGCTGAGCTGTCTCTCAAATAATGCTGATCCTGAACGAGCACAGTGATCCTTGGTGGTCCTTACAATCCAGGAGATACTTGTCTGGGTCTGTGTTTGGCTTGAAGTGGGAACTATAGTGTATATTATCCAAAAGCTCAAAGATCTGATAAACTAGTAGTGGATGTCTGGATTCATAATTCCTGGCAGCCCTTTAATCTGGATTCTTGGAGATGACAACAGAGACGTGCCCAAAATAGGGTCCACGGTTTCTCCAGAGGTTCATGATTGTACTGATGTTTGAACCAGGGTACCAGCCCTGACCTTCTCCCTGATGCACATTCTTCTGCACATTCACAACTTCTGGTTGTCCTAAGAAAGATTATTTTGTAAATTAAAGGCAAGTGTCCAAGGAGCGGGGTTTGCTACGGTTTGTAAATCAGGAGCTGAGCATGTACCTGGTACTTCTCACACAGGCTTTTCCAAAAGTACTTTTATGAAAGCATTTGAGCACCATTAGTTTCATTTGATTAGAGCAAACTGTGATGCAGGAGTAGGATGCAGGCATCAGAATCACACTTGGGAAAGTCATACATGAAGGAGGAGGCAGTGAGACATTTTAGAGAACACTTTGCTAAGGAGATGTGAACCAGTCTTGACATAAGTGGTGCAAAGGAGGTTTGGGCCACTTTGGCCTCCTGTGGAGGACATACGAGTCTTTCATCGACCTTGGAGCCTGGGTCTTCCAAAATAACTGTCCACTAAACAAAAGTGAGGGGAAAATTTATGAGTTTCTGTAATTTTTGGTTACTGCCACAACTGAACAAGCATTTTTGGTGCTGCGTGTATGGTTTTGAACACCTTCAGGTAAACAGCTTCTGATTCCTCTGATTTTATTGTAGAGTATTTCTTCTCCGGAGTGTGTTCCTCTCTGTGCAGAGCAACCTCAGCCTGTCTGGCTGCCAGGGGAGTGATCTCCATCTGTTGAACGCTTGTCAGGTGAACTGCTGACCTGCCCTGAGCTAACACCCTGCAACACCTGCGAGCTGCTCCACCGCGGCCACCGGGCCACTGAGTGACACGGAGCAAGATGCACCCACAACAGCTTGGAGGAAACTGGGTCGCTTTTTTATAGACCTCAAAATGAAATATGAATCAAAACTCCTTCTGAGAGCAGTAAAGCTGGAAGCAATTCCAACTCTTCCTTGAGCAGAAAGGCTGCTCTGTTTCTTGACTCCCAGACACGAACACTGAAGCGTTAGCCTGTCATCCACTGAGCACTTCAACCACGCTAAAGGCACCTGGGCTCAGAAGATCGAAGCTCTGCTCAGTTTTCTCAAGTTGGATATTCTGGTACTTCTGGTGCATCTTGCATATGTAGAAACAGCAAGACTTGTCTTGGGGAACAGAGACACCAGCACAGAGAGGGGACAGATGGTGTTCGGTACGGAGACCACACTACGGCTCGATCTTCCCCAAGAGAGTGAGTCCTGCAAGGTAGGGAGAGAGGTTTTAAATGAGACAGTGGCACAGGAAGTTGGAAAGTGAATGCTTTGGGTATGGGATCATTGTGGTGCCAAGAGGGATAAGGTGGTTTGAGGACAGCGCATTGGGCAAAGAAAATTGGTGTGGGGAGAGCTGTTGTCAGAGGGGCTGGTGCAGAGATCGTCGCCTTTGAAGACTTAATAACTCATTTTAAACAAAAGTGTAAGTGCTGGTTTAGGTAAGTTCCATTTATTTCACAGGGAACCTTTTTTCCCAACCCACCCTGCCAGCAGATGTCATTCCCTCAAATGAGAGTTCATAAACCTTTCAGGAAACTTCTGTTTGATATTCAGGCTTTTTTATGGTATATTGAGATGTTTTTATTGGCCATGTAATTGTTCCTATTGTAATTGTTCTTGCAATTAGAAAGATAATAGATTAAATGATAGCTACAATTTTGAGTTTACTGTGTTCCAGAAGATTTCCATTTATATTTTTCCTTCAAATTTTGCAATTTAATTTTTTTTAACAGAACAGAATCTAGGGAGAGTGTTTCTTTATCACTGATTTCTGCAGGTGGTCTGTAGCAAGGCTGGGTTGAAGATGAGCTTGGAAAGGATACTTATATGCTCCTGGAATATAAAATAGTCCCTAACTTCTCCAAGTCAGATTCATTATACCCTTTTTTATCTTTTCAGAGCAAGGGAAGACATCAGTTAAATTGTCACAAATAAGCCCCAACTGTTGCGAAACAGCATCTGATTTCCTAGATTAATCTGAAAGGTATGTTTTCAGATTTCAGAACCCTCTCCTTAACCTCTGTTCCACAAATAGCTTTATGCTGAGATGAAGTGTAGACAAATGCACAATAGAACTTTCTAACAAGAGCTGCTGAGGGGTGTGTGCTATATCCTCTCATAGCAACCACAGGCCACAGCTCAGCTTTGGAGGCTGAATGGATCCTATGCAATGGTTTCCATGGTTGCACAGGGTTTCATGTACCCAATAACATTAATATTCCACTCCTTAATAGAATGACATGTACAAAGGCAATTTTTTCCTCTTTATTTGCTGTCTTAAATTATTGCTGCATAAATGATTGAATAAAGTTATAACAGGAAAGTTATTCTATTAAAACTTAAAATGTGGTTGAGATTGTTTTACCATGAGCCCAAGCCTACAGCACTTATGTAAGCAAAATTTCAGGTGCCTCTTGAGTCAACACTGTAGGATTTAACTGCTAAAATAATGATGGGTTTTTTCTTTACCAGCTTGTTAGTACCATTTATCTTAACCAAAAGTTTGATTGCCACTAAGAAGTTCAGTCTAATGACAATGGCTGACCATTTTTTGGAAGGAGATAGTGTGAGGCTGAGAACTTACAGGTGGGAACTCAGTTGTGATAATGTGACTTAAATTTTAAGCCCAGTAAGTTACGTTGAATCAATGAAAAACCATTTTTAAGGGAGTGCCTCCTTTTGTGTTTTAATATTGGAGGTGATTATTGTCCTTGCCTTTTTTGTCACCTGTGGTTTTCAAAGGCTCACCTTTCTTGGAAGTTGTCCACTACCTCATTTTTATGTCCTTCTAAAAACCCCAGCTGTTATTTGTGGTTGCTATTACAAGAAGGATGCTTCAGCACTACACATTAGCCAAGTGTCAAAGAAAACTCCTCAACAAACGCTGACGTCCTCGGGTAACTCCAGTTGACTGGGACTTTTCTGCAACTTAAAACCACCAGTGCCTGGGCTGTATAAATGATTCCTTTCAAAGTGCCAGTAACTTGCAGGTGCTGTCCTAGTTCTGGGACAAGCCATGGCTGAATGAGGGGGTTGGATCATGGGGAAACCTTGCTGTGGGCACCGTGGAACTGTTTGATTTATGGGAGAAGGAAATGTTCTGTCAGTACTATTGGATGCTTCAAGCCTCAGTGGGTATATCCAGCCCTACTCAAGCATGGGGTGTAGGTATGCAAGTACCATGGAATAAAATATGCAGAGGTCTCAAGAGAGCTCTGCAGAAATACAACAGAGAGCTTGAAGAAATTGTCCAAAGGTGTGTGACAGATATTAATAACGGTTAGTTGCTGCTGAGGTGTAATCAGTGCTGACTTCTGGCCTCTGCTCTACAACTGAAAGCTTGAGAGAGTGCGTAGAACTCTCAAAACCTCTCAGCGATGTACGTGAAATGTTTATTATCTGGCTCACAGATGTGTGTGAAAGCACTGTTTAAAAAGAAGAGCTCAGTGTGCAAAAAGGTAACAATCTTGGCTTGTGTAAACTGCTGTGTTCCCACTGAAGTCAACCACATTGCCTCATGACGTTCCGCAGCAGAGGATCTGCTCTCCAACGAGCGCTCAGCATATTGTTCTTGGCTGAGGCCATGAATATTTCAGGGTGTGCTGGAGCTGGGCTCTGAATGCATTCATTCACAGACCACTGTATAAATGATCAAAGGAGACGCTTCTTGATCCTCTGTGTAATAAATCCTCTGCTTTCAGGTTTACTGAACTGGAGACTATCATAGAAATACTTGTTCCTCACGTACAGATCAGGAAGCTGGAGTCAAGTATTCCTCCTGTTGGACTAACGCCTCTGGAATTCCATGAATTGCTTGGCATATCTGACAGAGAGGGCAGAAGCATCTCAGCCTTTGTTTACTGTACAGTCTGCCTGCATGGATCATGGCTTTGGGGACATTCTTGCTGCTTTAGGTCAAATAGTGGCAGAGGAGGATGAGCATTTACCTGAACAACTGAAAAAATCAGGCAGAAGGAAAGGTGGCTGATTTGAAAAATCCGAATAGAATTAATTTTATGTATAAAAACTAGAGGAGCAGTAGCTTGTTAATGTGGGGGTTTTTTGCCTGCTAGCTGGATCTTTATCAGAAGTAGCTTATGGCCAGTTTTGCATACAAACAAGTTACTTTTGTGAACTTTGAGCACCTCCTGGGTTGTCTCTCCTGTGGAGGGTGCATGCATCCTTCCCATTCATAATCCAAGCTGGATGAATGGATGCAAGCTGGGCCTTTGCAGATTTCAAGAGCTTGCCGCTCATGCCATGCCTTCTTACACTTAACTGACATAACTAATAAAAAGAAGTGCCCAAATCTGGAAAAATCATGATTGGATTGCTCTGTGCATCTCTGCTAACCTACATATCACCCCTCTTTGTGCAGTTGTTCAAGAGGTTAACGGAGAATCCTGCCCTTTTGAATGGGAATTTTGCCAGCCACGTCAGCTGGGACAAGATTATTGACTGTCTGAGGCAAAGCTTAGAAGATAATTGTTGTGTTTAACTGTTAATTCTTTAGCATTATCCCAGTAACTTGTTGATGCATCGAAGAGTTGCTTGATGTCTATATATACACACACCCACACGTGTGCACATGCCTGCCTTTGGGAATTCCCATGCCCTTGCTAATATGTATGCAAAAGATTCTCTGGGCTCTCTTATTTGTAAACAGAAAATGTTTGGACTTATGTCCCGATAAAGGAAGATACTACAAACACAACAAGAAGCTGCATTTGTGTGTTATTTAATCTTGGAAGCTCATCCCTGCGCACTTACTGCCACAGTTGAAAATGCTGAAGATGCAGAAACTGAAGTAAAAAGTAACATTTCGGGTTCTTAACCCCCTGCTCCAGGGATAGTTCACCCATTTGGAGAGCTGTGCATAGACCAGGACATCCTTCACCCGGCGGGATCTCTGTGATCTGAGAATTGGTACCTGCCTCCTGACATGTCTCACGCCAGGAGACAGGTCTATGAAGTCATGGAGCCGGGCTGTCTGCACTCAGGGCTGCTGTACTACATCCAAAGCAAGCTTGCCAGTCAGCAAATGCTGCATTAATCTTTCAGGGAGTGTTTGTTTTGCTTGTTTTGCTAGGCTGACTTTCAAGCAACTGATAATGTGTTCATGAGCAGTTCTCCTGTTGCAGCCCATTTTTCAAAGAGAAGTGTGAAGACTGAAGCTCCCCAGGTTGGGTGGAACATGGGTTTGAAGGGTTATATATGATCTTGCTTCAATGTGTGAGCTCACAGTGCTTTTGAATGCATGTTAATATGCCTCTGCAGGTACATTTGGGACAGCAGAGTTGTGGCTCTTTGAAGTCTGATGAGTGTTTTTTAAAAATGCACCTTGGTCATGGTCCTTCTCTGTTGGCCCTAATTCTGCTCATGGAGTTACCTCACTGCAAATGAGGTGTATTTCAGTTTGCTTAGCAATAGTCAAACCTTCAGACTGCTGAAGGGTAAACTCTGAAGGCTTCTGACCATTAGATAAGACAAACAGTTTATTGCTCACAGGTTTTTAAGTATTGAAATACATGGAATTTCAGGTGGTAAATGACTGTGGGTTTGGCTTGTTCCCAGTTGTACCTGCAGCGTTGCTACTCTGTCCAGCTGCACCACTGAAGTTACAGTGATCACATGCACTTAAAGGCCCATCCTTCAAATATTTTTGCATTTATATTCTCTAAGTAAAAGGAGTTTAGATGTCCAAATAACTTTCAGGATGTGGAAAATTCACATGTGATTCTGGAGACTCTTGTATATGTAGAACCTTTAAATACGAGGCACTTTTCTGGACTTCTTTTGGTGGATTTTATTTTAAGAAACTCTGTGCTCTTTCATGACTTGTAAAATAAAATCTAGCAACATTTCCACAAGTCAAGAGAATTTCAACATCCACTGTGATCTTGAGGTCTTTTAGCCTGAAAGAGTGTGACTGGGCAGTCAGGCTGTTACAAAATGATGATTTTTATTGTGTTGGAATAACACAAATCCAGTGGATTTTTCATGTGCATGTACATCTCCTGGAAACTTTTGCTGAGAAGAAATCCTTTACTTAAATCTGTTCTGCTAAGAGTACTCCAAAGGTAGTATTACACACAGAAGTATTTCTTTTAAGTGTATTTTTGAGGAAAATATATATCTTCTACTTAAATTTAAGATAGGAATGTACTTGGAGAAGGTTTTGGGTTGTGAGTGAAGGAGAATCATTCAGTGATTTACTGTTACTCTAGCACTTTTTCCTACTCACAATATAGGTGATTAAAAAGGGAAAAAAAAAGATATATGTTTATAAATCCACCAGTTTGAGGGCTGTTTGAACATTTTTTTGTTTCTTTCTCTTTCTGAATTATGTTTCTACTCTAAAAGTCAAATTTCCTGGTTAACATATTGGTCTGGGAGGACCCAAGGCTCGTGCAGACGTGGCACACAGCAGGCAGGCTGGCTGCATGGGGAATGCTGTCGCTCTTCCTTGCCTGTGCCATGACAATTCCCTTGATGCAGGAAAGTGTTGTGGTATTAGACTCAACATTTATTGGTGTGCTAACAGCATAGTTCCTCCAGGCACAAATAAACACTAGAAAACCTCCCTTCCCAAATCAGCGGCTTAAATTAAATGCAGGAGAGCGTTTGGCATCTTGTGTTTTGCTGTGTAACTCTTTGCGAAGAGCAGTGTAAATCCTTATCGTCGGTCTGCAGTTGTTCCATACAGGTGTATATATATTGTAGAATGCCTGTGCCCTGTTATGTAGAACACATATGACAAGGGAAAATGACCTCAAGTTGTGCCAGGGAAGGTTCAGGTTGGATATTAGGAAAACTTTCTTCACTGAGGGAGTGGTTAAGCATAGGAACAGGCTCGCCATGGAAGTGGTGGAGTCACCATCTCTGGAAAGGTTAAAAAAATGAGATGTGGCACTTTGTGATACGGCTCAGTGGGCAGGGAGGTACTTGGTTGAAGGTTGGACTTGATCATCTTGGGGGTCCTTGCCAATCTTAATGATTCTCTGATTCTGTGATCTTCTACAGACTGCTGACAGTGATAGCCTGGATCCTGTCGAGCTCCTGGTGATGGAAGGTCCCCAACATGGATGGGTCACAGTGCGGGGTATGTTGTGTCAGATGTGAGTTGAACTGTGGGATGCAATGCAATGCCTACAAAATACAAGTATTATTTCTGCTGTAAAATGTACCCTCATAATCTCACTAAGCAAGCTTTGATTCTTTTGTGTGCATCCTAGAAAAAATTAATAGAAATTCTTCTGAAAAAAATCCATAAGATTTTCACATGTTTTGGAATTTCTGCAGCAAGAGTCTTCAGACTTCTGGCCGGTTACTAAGAACAGCCCAATGTAATACTTGAGAGTGAAAAAATAATCATGTCACTTCTTTGGAATGTGATCTAAAGTTCACTGAAGTGAATGAAAAGGCTCCTGTTGGTTTTAAGTAGATCCAGCCTTTACACGGTGAACAGAAGACGTGTGTCTCATCTGCTTAAATCTGAAAATGTTATTGGTAATTTGTGTTGATAGAAAGAGCACATGGTAACTTCCTTTCTGCGTTTATATAATGGGAGGCAAAAGCCTCAAGTTTGAAAACACTGAGGATGCAGTTGCCTATTGCCAGCACAATGAGAGACACAACCAAGAACTGGTTTTAAGAATATTTGATGGAAGGCAAAGCATTAGGCACTGGTTTCCCATTAGGCAATGGATTTCCACTGCCATCCCACCAACAAACAGCAATCTAGCACTCCTGGTGAGCTGTGTCAACCTCAAGCTTGCAAGAAAGAAGATGGTTCTTCCTGAAACATCTATGTTGATGGAGTTTTTTTGGCTTTTATTCAAGTGATTACTATGCTCTCACTAAAACAACTGATTGCTGGAGAGGTTATGAAGGAATGCACTGCAGATGGGCCAAGCAGGGTGTTGCAGCCTGGGGAGGTGACAGTCCCCTGGTACTGCTCAATAATGGACTGAGTAGTGGTGGCCTTGGCAGTGCTGACTTCATAGCTGGACTTCAAGATCTTAAAGACCTTTTCCAACTTAAACAACTCCGTGATTCTCTAATGTTTTGGGGTGGGGGGAAAGTTGTCCACACAGCTGACAATGCATAACTGCTACTGCTCCCCTGGTGTGATGAAGGGGGGTACCTGGGGCTGGAATTAATAAGGGAGTAATAAGAGGAATGAAAACCAGTAAATGGCTGCCTAAAATGATCTGTGATGGACCTGGAATTTTTAAGATATCCCTATGTCAATGTGATGCAAATGGATCTCTTCTACAACCTTGTGTACCACTGACATTTTGGAGAAGAGATTCCTCAGGACTCATTTAAATCAATTTTATCTGATAGTCAGGAAACTCCTAATCTTTGATGTTCAAATAAGTATGGCTTTTTCTTTTTAAGATGACATAGCATTCATAATATTATGAAAGCCCTGCACATAAGTGCATAATAGGAAATTGTGCAGGAATGAGATGGCTGGAGCTGCTCATCTGTAATAACACGATATTTTTCATGTCCAGTTCCTGTTTTACATGAATGACTAGATGAAAATCAACAGAGTTTCTCTGGATTTTCACCACTATTAAAACAGGTGAAAGCAAAATCAAAAAGACCTATTGACTTTCTATTTTTCTTCTTTTCTTTAGGTATTCTGATTCAATTTCTTTGCAACACTTAAACAAATATAGAAAATGAATAGAAATATCAAGACACTGGAAAAAACAACATTGAAAGAGAATTTTTATGAATCGATGAGCTGGGAGTTGAGCTGGTACCAGCAGAGTGGGATCAGATATCATATGCTGGATTTCCATATTTTGCAGCCCTCTTTAGGACTGATTCCTTGTGTTACAGGAGCCAGAGGGAGCCTGGAACTACACAACTTGTTAAAGAAACTTACACCATCACAAGGCGTCAAGTCCTCTCTCCAGAGATCCAGTCTCCAGACAATCAGCTCGTGTGTGCAGTTAGTGCTTTGTTTCTCTCACTTCTCCTGTGTACATTCAAAACTGTCGAGCTGAATTACACTTTATAAGGTGATAGGAAAAAGATCTAACATTTATTTTTCCCTTTTACTAATTTTTACAGCGTGGGAAAGCTAATTTTTGCAGCCTAAAAACCAAGCAAACAAAACGAGTCCTGCTACTCCTGACATCTTTCAGGTAAACAAGAAGAGCATTTGACATCATTTGCAATTATTATCTTTTTTTTTTCAAAGCTCTGCTTTCATAAGCAGATGCTGGGAGAGGCATAACAACAAAAGATGTTTATTGAAATTTAAATTTTTACAATAAAATACAACAAATGAGCACAAAAGTAGAAATTTAAGCCTAGGCAGAAGTCTGGCATCACCTTCGCAATCCCAGTTCTGACAGTTTTAAGGGGGGAGTTCAACACCGTGCAGCTTCACTGGAGACAACAACATTCCCCATCAGTGCAGATACCTTTCTTGCAAAAGGGAGCCAAAATGAGTGACTTTCTTGGTGTTTCACTGAAATTTGTCCCGTGTGGACACCAGTGCTTTCCAGCCACGGAAAGCTCAAGCTCCTGGGTGTGTGTTCCCTGTGGCAAACAGAGTGTGCTCGCTTCTGACTCTGCAGAGCATGGGATGTGCAGTTTCTGTGCCAAACCAGTCAAACCCAACATCTCACTTCCTTCACCAGAAAATGAACATTGTGAGCTGTACACACCATAGGTGTTTCTTTTCCCCACCAGCACTTTGACAGGAAAGTTCACTCTATGAAGCGTTTTCTACCTTGGTGAGATCTTTCCATGACATTGCTTGAAAAATCCAGGTTTGTCAATTCCTTTGTCATGTAATAAGCCCTGCAGCTGGTTCCACATATTTATTGTCTGACTTCTTCCTAGAGTTTTGGAATGTTCTTATATTGTACCATTTAGTAAGTAAGTCCCTGCTAAAGCCAGAGCATAAAGCTTGTTCAAGGTGCTTGCATTCCTTCAAAAGAGCCAGGCAAGCATTTTCTCCACAAATGAGAATTATTCATCAAATTTATTCCATCTGGGGTTTGTATGTGTGCATGTATTCTTTGTTAAGTGTTTTAGCAAATACTAAAATCCCAGGTAGGTTAAGGGGATCAGCAAAATTCCTGCCAGTATTAAATGAATATTTGTGGAGGGTGAATTTTGAGTATGCTGTGTAAAGCTTATAATGCTTAAGACTATATTCTTCAGCTAAATGCTTAAACTCTGCCCGAAGACCAATTTGTCCAGAACAGTAGGAGAGTAGAAAAGAAATGAGAGTTACTTGCAGTGAAGAACATACAACCACAGGAAAGGATTATTTGGGAAATTATAACAGGCAGTTGAAGTCTTGGAAGTATTCAAGAGACTTCACTGCTTCCAATAGCAAATTGTTTATGGAGAGAAATAAAGCTGAACTTATTCTTTTCTTTTTTTTTTTTCCAAACAGCTCTAGTAACTTGTAAGATTTGTGTCAGACTCCAAGCAGAAGATTATCACCAATTATATTCCAAAGAATAGCAATAAAAGCTCAGTAAGAGGAAAGCAATACTGAAGCTTCTTCAGCCAGCTCAGTAGCTTTAATTGCTATGCCTTTTTTTGAAGGATATTTTTAAAACTCCGAGCCCATTTTCTCTTCTGCAGAAATACTGCAACT
This sequence comes from Sclerurus mexicanus, assembly GCA_013396755.1. Lineage (NCBI taxonomy): Eukaryota > Metazoa > Chordata > Aves > Passeriformes > Furnariidae > Sclerurus > Sclerurus mexicanus. Next base: position 124,111 of record VWZF01006382.1, on the reverse strand, counting down.
CATCTACGGTGTTTTCTTTTTGCTTTGTCTTGTTCTTGTCTTTCTCAAAATCACACTTTAGCTGTGTGCCTCTGGCTATTAACCCTGTGGATTTCTTTCAGATATGAGAAAGCTTGGTTCCAGTAGTCCATGAGCCTCAAAAACCACCACAGTGGGACAACACCCGGTTCAGCCCCTGCTTTACAGTCAGAGCAAAGCATCTCTGTCCTCTTACATTGCTGAGTGGGCACAACAGCTTCATTTCTTGACTCAACAGCCTTGGACAGACAGGTAGCCTTGTCCTTCTTGTATTTTTTGTCCATCTTTCATACCAGGAGGCAGGAATTTCTCCCAAGAAAGAGATAACATAGACAGTCAGTGGTTTCCTAAGGGCCCTGTGCTATCTTCATGATCTGGTAGAGGATGGCAGTACTGGGATGCAAAATTTGTATTTTTTTTTAAAAAACTGTTTTAAAAAGGAGCCTTGTGATTTTATGAGGTTGAATCCTAACAGGGCAGAGGGAAAGAGGTGGAGGGGAGCAGAGTTCAAGAAAGTCTGTGGCATAATCTTTCCCGTCTGTTACCTGCAGACACATTTAAACCAGCTGTTGCTGTATTAAAGAGGTGTTATTTTAACATCTAAGACCTATGTTTAAAAATACAATATATTTATTCTGACAATGTATCTGAATGCGTACAAATAGCACTCTCTGCTTTAAGTCCTTCTCAAAGGTAGAAATGACTGGAGCTTTTCTCTTGTCATCTCAGCTGGTGACACCCCACATGACAAGGACACCATTCCTCTTCACACAGGTGAGGAATCCCCCGGGTTTGGTGTCCTGCCCCACCAAAAGCACATGGTGTGCACTCTAGATTTGTGCTGCCTCCATCCCCTGGTGTGGATGCCAGTCCCGAAGCCACATCTCTTGGCCACCTCCATCTGGCAGAATAAAGCTGAGGGCCCGGGTCCCTGTGGTAGGTGTTAGTGAAACACCAGTGAAACCAGTGGCACTGGTGGGGCTAAACCCAGAGCAATTTTTCATGTGGGAGCAGCCAACGTGATCAATTGAGACAGTGGGCACTGCTGGACCTCAGCTCTTCCCTTGCTCCCCTCCCCTCATATTTATAGGTTTCTAATTTCCGCTGGATAATGAATATCACTCTTCATTATAATTATGTTAAAAGGTACCAGCATGATGATTCAGAAACCCTTGAAGATATAGTCATATTTTCAGCAACAGATGGATTTAACACTGCAGATGGAGTGTTAAGAGTGCAGGTAATAACAAACTCAGCAATGTACTGTACTGAAATATAATTGGAAAGTATTAATCATATATTGGTTACTTCAGCTTCACTAAGTAGATGTTTAATTTTCATCAATCTTTTTACCAGATTCCCGGAAAGATTTCTGTGTAGACAGTGTGGCTTCTAGGTGAAACAATTGCCCAAGTTATTAATGACCAAGGCCTTGATCTTGCAGGCATGTGCCCATGGCTTACCCAGGCATGCAGAATAAAAATCATTTGTGTTAATAAGGCTGTCAGAGGGGGCCCCATTCATATGGCCCAAGCTTCAGCTGGTGACTAGTCAGGAGTAAAACCCAGACCCTCCTCTACCTGGGGGCTGCTGGAAACTCGCCAGCAAGAACGGCTGGCTGCAGGATTTGGGGCAGAACACAGCAGTTTGAAAAGCCCCGTTTACAGAAGTGAACCATTAGTCTAAGCCTTGGCAGGACTGGGAGTTAGAATGTAGATAAAACAGGGTTGGGGTTTTTTTGCTATTCCTCATTATTTTCTCTAATACAGAATGTGGAATTATCTGCATCCAGAGAAATGTCTGCTGCTATTTCCTTAAACCCTGTCATCTTGCTGCTTTTTAATGTGCCTCTTCCTAGGGGTTGTACTGGAAGCCTGGGTTATTCAGAGGAGGTTTTGCTCTGAGCAGACCATGCAGGACCAGGGTAATCAGTGATGCCTGGTTGCATACCATGACTCTGATTCTTTAATTAATGCTATTTATAACTAGGATATCATTTGTAGGATCAGAAAGTAGTCCCTGCTCCTGAGTGCCACCTGGGGACACAGGGAACAGCGAGTGTAGTAGGGCACAATTCCAGCTCATAAAAAAATCCATTTCACAGCAGGAATATAATACATAATTTTTGGTGATAATGGGCACATTACTCTTTTGACTGTATTTCTGTGGATGGTTTGTGTTCACATTCTTCTCTGTGGGCTCAGGCATCTGGTGAATCTGCATCTCCATTGACTTCCTTACAAGCCTTCCTTTGCCTTGTGGGAGTCCATAGCCATGATATTCCATGATGACTGTGGACTGATCAGACTTGTAAACAACAACATAAGCACTCAACACCTCAGTTTGAAGTCCCATGAAACGCTTTGGCTGAATGCTTTGGTCTTTTGCTGAAGTATTTCATTTTGTAACTGTGAACCTTGAAAATGCAGAGAAAAACTGGAATTCTCTCTGGAAAGTTGACTCTCACACCATGGCGCAATATCTTTATCTTGGCTGACGAGGAAGAAAAAGATCAGATAATAAAATTCAACATGACTGGAAATAAAATTGAGCATGACTAGAAACCACAGGTGAACATGTTTAATAATACAAAATTACTGTGCTGTCTCTCTTCTGACAGGCATTCGTACACCAGGGAGATACAAACAGGTACTGATCGATTGACCGTGATAATCAAATAAAGGTCTGTGAGTATAAATGACTCCAAATACAGTGTCTCTTTAGGGGTGCCAGTCGAGAGGACTTGTTTCTAACACAGGTCCCACATGTCCATACTGTGATAGACTTTTCATCTTATTGGAAATGTTTGAACCGTCATTGTCTCATTTTTTTTCTCCCCCTCATTACTTATGAGAATTAGTTGAATCAAAAATTGTTTAAATTGTCAGGTGTCTTGGTTTTGATTTAAATTGTATGTTATGAAACTTGTTCTGCATTTGTAGCATGGAGTTTGTGTTGCCTGGGAGCAGTTCAGTCTCAGCTTTCACCAGCAGGACAGGACATTTGGTACCTGTTTGTGAGAAACAGGTGGGTAAAGCACTGCATATACACATAATAATGTAATTTAATACAAATTAAGAAGCTGTCAAGATCTGTAGAGAAGATACTGGGAGGCAATAGATTCCTTTGAATAGATGATCTCATACTTTGCTCTAAAAGGCTCAAATTTCAGCTCAACCAAAGGGCATTGAGCAAAGGGGTGTAACTTAAATCATTGAGACCTGTGAAATCTGCAGAGCTTCTGTTGCTTCCCTGTTGTTGTCGGGACTTCTACCTGTCCCTGTCTGCTGTGCATCATCTCAGGATATGCTGCTTGATCTTTCCAATTACTGCGATGATGATTTTAATTTGTGATTCATGACAAAGTGCTTTGGATGAAAATTGTAATTGAAGTAAAATCACGAATGACATGCTTTATGAAGGCATTTTATTTGCCAGTTCAGGCTGTGTGAAGTTTGCTGGATGTATCAGAAAATAAAGGCAAATATCTTGTATTTCAAAACTTGATAAATTATTGACAGAGGGAAAATGCCCTGAGTTAATCAATCTGATGTTTTTTCAGCATTCGCCCCTCGAGGATTTAGATGTAGTGGGTCGTGCTTTAATGCTGGTCTGCTCTGATCATTTGCAAGAGAGAAAACAAACATTCCTGCATCTCAACTCCTTGTCAGTGTCTGAACTTGGATGAATCGGCTATTGAGCTGAAGGAAATTAAATATAAATTGACACAAAGAAAATGTTCTCCCTGCAGCTGCAGAAGCCGCTATGGTTTTCAAAAGCTGATTTTTGTCCCTTCAAAGACCAGTATTTTTGGTCACATCATCCTATTTAATAGCTGGTCTTTCTATAACAGTTTGGCCTAAAGGTACTGCTTTAATACTAGTTTTAAAAATTTATTGAAGTACTTTCAGTGAAAGATTGTCTTAATTTCAGTTGTCACTTTTGGCACCCATTTAGAAAGGAAAATCAGAATACAAGCCACCCTGTTCAAATGTTGCGCCTGTTTTTTCCTCATTAATTACCACAAACTCAGCATTTAGTAGTCTCAGAGAGTAATTTAAATGCATTATGAGTATTTTTTTTATTTTGAGACTTATAACTCAGTAGCTTGTGTTGCAGAAGTGCTCCTGACCTGGGGTCAGATGGTTGCATTTGCTCACCTTGGTTTTCCTGGGCTCAGATGCTCAACTGTGCAACGACATAGCACTGTAACTTATTGCACAGACATCCTAATCAAATCCTAAATAGTCTGGTTTGGGAAGTGATTTCAAACCATTTAGATTTCTGGTGCTGCAATTAGAACCCTCTGCTGCACTGACTTACCTGGAATAAACTCCTCCAGCTCAGGCTGCCCAATTAGCCTTCTGTCTTATGCTGTGCCGTTTTTTAAATGTTATATTTTTCTGGGCAATTTCTTTGCTATGAAACTTTCCTGACTTTACTTTGTGCTAAAATACACAGGGGAACATGGCACAGTCTCTCCCTGCTCCTCTTCTCATGCATGCTTGGAGAAATGAAAACACATTAAAAGACAATCATGTTGTAAAATGCATTCATTATACAGGGGAGAAAAGAAGAAGCAACTTGCTTGTTGGAATTTTGGAGATGTATCAGGAGATGTCTCCATGCCAAGACGTGTGATCATTCAGTTCTCTGTCACAGCAGCTACTCCACTATAGCTCAGATATCAAACTTACTATCAAACTTAGGTCATTGCCAGGTCTTCTGTCAATGGATGTCTCCTAATTGCTCTTCAATAATGGATATCCACCTTAAGATCAGCTGCATCGAGCATTTGTGGGAGTTGGGTGTTTCCCTCTTGGATCCTCTAAAAGCTGTACCATGAGATCGCTTTGGTTTTCTTAGAGCTATTTTTATTATTTTTCTTAAGGGTATAGTTGATTTGAGGAACGACATAAAGTCACTTTGATACAGCACTGAGACCTGCTCAATTTACAGGATTGAATCCTCCATGTAAACATCTTTCCTTACATAACTGATATTTCTTATTTTAATACAGTACATTTTTAAAGCTGAACTTTGAAGCTGAACCCTCTCTAATGCTTGGTGGCACTCCCTAACTAAACACAAGCCTTTTATTACTTTTAAAGGATTTGTACACTGTCAGATGAACAGATGTAACTTGCACCTGTAGTCTCTCTCCACTGGGAACCATTTTTACTGTTACTGTTAAGAACTGTTGAGAAAATTTTTGAACCAACTTTGTGATGAAAGAATAGACTTTTATGTAAAAAAGCTTGAGCGAAAAGCATCTGCTTTGTATGTCTAGTTTGGTTTTATTTTTTTTGCTAGAACTAAAAATTGATGTATGTCTTTTGACTTGAGAATTTCTGTTCAAAATACCAACATAGCGTGGAAAAGGGAGATGGAGAAGATTTATCTGAGGACTTGTCAAAATTCTGTCCAGACATGGTGATGACAACTTCTGTGTTTTAGCTACTTATCATAATTTGTTGATGTTTTAGATACTCTTGTTTGATATCTGTATTCATATGGCTGAAGTAAATGGCTTATTTGGGGTTTATTCCATATTTTGCCATTGGCTTTAATTTTCCAAGACATTGGCCAGGTTTTTTCTGCTTTATTTTAGGAACTGGTGGATGAGGGTAATGGGGTGGGGTAAACAGGGCAATTTGGAGACCCTTTAGCCTTAACTCTGAGATGCTCAGTGCTCATATCTCCAATCAGTCATGAATTTCCAGGATGAATTAAGTACTGCCTGTGGCAGAGCACTGGGCAGGCATCATGTAGACATAGAATCATAGAATAGTTTGGGTTGGAAGGAACATTTAAAGATCATCTCATTCCAACCCCCTGCCAGGGGCAGGGACACCTTCCACCAGCCCAGGGTGCTCCAAGCCCCATCCAACCTGGCCTTGAACACTTCCAGGGATCCAGGGGCAGCCACAGCTTCCCTGGGCAACCTGTGCCAGGGTCTGCCCACCCTCATTGTAAAAAACAATTTTTACCTCATTGTAAAAACACATAGAAAGATCCAGAAATACAAATCAACCAAAACAAGCACAGAGAAAAGGTAACAGCATGATCAGAAGAGTGGAGAGTCTGTCCTTAGAGAAGATTAAGAATTTGGCTTATTGAACCCAGCAAAACAAAGCCTGAGAGGGAGATAGGGTTACCTCCAAGTATTGTAAAGGAATAAACAGGGGGGTAAATAAAAACTAAACTGTTTAGGCTAATAGGCAATACTGGCAATAAACCAAACAGATTGAAACCACCAGTGGAAAGTTCAGACCAGCAATTAAAGGATGGTTTTCATCCAGTAGAGGAAACGTATTCCAAGCAGCTCTCAAACAGAGGCAAGAAACTTCACAATTGGAGGACAGCCTGTTAAAGGGACTTTATGCCCTGACTATTGATGACTGGAGGGTACAGAAGGAGACAGTCAGATTTCTGTGTGGTCCCTTCAAAATTTTGGCTGTGATTGTCTCTCCAACCCCCAATGAACCCCCCCATAACTCACTAGTTTCTAACTCTGTTTCCAGCTCTCAGATCACTTGGTTTGTTCCATCCGAGGGTGATTTCTGCACTGGTTCTCTCTGCTCTTCCCTAGGCTGTGGTTCTCACGTGGACTCCTTTGCCCTGTCTCTGACAGAGGGACAAGTGCAGTTGCTGGTTTGATAAAGCTCTTCCTCCACCTCTACCGCCTCCACCTGCTCTCCCAGTTCTTAACCTGATTGCTGCATCTCTGCCCATTCATAACTACTGGTCCAAGACTCACGTGGGTAACTTGTGGAACATCATTTCACTTTCATATTTTACCTAAATTGCCACCTGCATATATAATTTTTTCAGTCTGTATTTAAGCCTGAACTGTTTTGGGCCAGACTGCAGTGTCAGGACTTACCCTGGGTAGAATGAAAACTGTGCTGGTTCCCCAGTTGCAAGACCCATCATTTAGCAGGCGGAGACTGTCACTCACAAACTGGGTTGCATGGGAGCCAGCAGCAACACTCGGCAGCTCTGGGGATGACTCATGCTATTTTCAAACTATTTGGCTAATCAGTAAACTGAGATCTGCTGCTTTACAGACAATATATAATATTTGCTTTGCCTTTGTGCACTACTTTACATTTTGGATCCTCTGCCATTAGGATTCGAAGCGTATAGACTTCATCTAATCCAATTTATCCTGTTCATCTTGGCACTGCTCGCAATGCTGACAGCTTAAAGAAAACACTTAATTTGACTAAGTGTTTTCAGTTTGCTTCTCAAAATATTTGAAATCATTAAAGCCAGAGTACCCCTGCACTGCAATACACGCAGTCCTGACCCACTTCAGCAAGTTAATTACCATTTGCGTGATCCTATGGCCTCTGATTATGCTGCAGGCTGAAGTAGTTTACCTGCTTAAGAAAGGGCTCGATGTTTCATAATAATTCTCCTGGCTTGACGCTTTTTAATCTGCCTTTTAAAGAGGCTCCTAGAGCAAAAATGAGGCATACTGGGGACTTGGTGTGACGTGGTCTCTCCTGCCTCGCTGGGCAGGACACAGGGGGCTGAGTGCTGCACTCTCCGTGCAGATGCTCTCCTGCTGTAAGGCTGTTCGAGCCTGTGTATTCGTAGCTATTTGTATTCATTTTTCCCTGCCAGAGGTGAGGCACAGGGGATGTATAGCAGCCCTGGAAGTGCCCTGATGAGCACAGGTGATTATGAGTGGTGGCTCAAGCAGCACTGGAGCGTGCCAGTGCTGATGGGGTCACAGGCTGCATCCCCTTCCTCTGCTCAGAGCTGAGTGCTTGTCACAAACCCCTCTGTGATGGCATCTCAGCCTTCCCCCGCTGCAAACCAACAGGAAGAAATGCCATCTAAGCTTGCTGTCAGTGCCAAACACAGATCCCAGACACTGAGTATGATGGAAGAGAAGGGAGAGGGCACACATGAGAATAGGGATGGATCAAAAGGATTTATCAGCGCAAGCAGTAATGTGTCCTACAACTGTGAGTCAAGTGAGGTTGCAAATGCCAACATAGGTAACACTGAAGCAGCATAAGTATCAGTACATGCTAAAAAGCAGAAAATATATCCTGAGCTCCTCAGTGCTCTCACACCTTGGCCAGCTCATCCACTCTGTCTCTTCTGCCAGTGCAAGTCACAACAGCTCACTCAGCTGCTGTGCCTTAGTTTTGGGAGATGTCAATAAACTCCCAAGTCTGTGTGTCTTATGATCTGGTTTATCATTTGGATTTGTGTTTACTGCAGTTGATTATTCAAAGATTATGAAATAGTTATCTAATCCAAATTTCTTGCAAAGATTACATTTTAAAAACCCTGTCATGAATGGCTGATTTTACTGCTGGAGAGGACCAGGTGATTCAGTATTGTTGTTTTGTAGCACTGGAGCATCTGTCTGAGATGATGAGGCAGGTGAAATTGCCAGTCATTGCAGGGCAGGTGATAAAATCATGCTACAACAACACAGAGATGGCTTGATTTGGCACATCAACGTGATATAATTTTCCTCAGTGATGTGTTTTGTTTCCTTTTAAATTATTTGCTCAAGGCTTCCCTTTCAGAGATGCATGCTGGCAAGTTGCATTACCACAGAGAAGGCAAGGTCCGGAGCTGCAGTAGGAGGAAGGAACTTGGAAAAATGCAACTGGTGCGGAAGAGCGAACAAGGTCACTGGTGACAAGGCTCTGCTCCATCTGTGCATGCACACTCGTGAGCAGAAGCATTCCAGCAACGTGGCATTTCGTCACATTATTCCTTTCCTTTTAAATTTCAAGAGCTAGTTATTTGCCGGTCTTTGGTGAGGAGACAAAGCCCCTCTTTGTGTGGCCACACAACGCAGCAATCTCATGGAGTGGAGAAATGAAATGCAAATTTCTCCGATAAGGCAGGAATGGGGCTTGTCTGGGGAAGAAGGAAGCATTGTCCAGCCACAGGAGCAGAAGAAGGTGGTGTTCCCCAGTGCCTCTGCCAGTCCGTCCCAAAAGGTGGAAGAAGCCACAGCTTGGGGAATCCTCTGCTAACACTGACATCAAAACCCTCCATGTTCCCATTTCATATTTCATAAGAAAGGAACAAAAAATTGTTCTGCTGTTTTGTGCAATTTAGCAAAGCATTTTCACCTGCACGTTGTTTTAAGGTACACAAGAAGCTGCCCAGCTGTCTGCAGAGAGTTGCTAAGACTTATTATTACTTAATGGGGTCTGACGACTTGGAGACATTTAACAGAGAAGCATGAAAAAACCTGAGCATGAAACTCTTTTAGACATCCTTTTTTTAAAATCCATATATCAAAGAAGAGGAAATTTTTATATTAAATGTTAATATTTTTCTTTATCTTTTTTTTGTTGAGGTGTGGTACAGAGCAAATGGCTAGTTAAAAAAAAAAACAGTAAAGTAAAAGAAAAACCTTTGAAATACCCCTCAGAAATTCATTGGTTCAGTATCAGCACCCTGACAAGAGCAATACTAATGTGCATTGTGCACATGAAGAGCTATTCTGAGTCTAAATTGGTGACACAGTCAGGGGACAGTTTAACCTCTGGCATTAGCTAGAACTGGGCAACGACAGGAGCCAGTGCAGCAGTGCTAATTAATGCACCCTGAGGGGACACAACGAGACATTGGCCCTGTACACCTGAGACATACTTCTGTCAGCACTGAGGTGCCAATTACCGTTCTCTCATAAAAATAACCCATGTGAAAAAAATGACAAAAAGGCAACATTCCAAGTAATATAGATAAACCAAGATTTAGCCATAAAATTATAAAGTGGACTCAGTAATGCACTCCCCAGTTGGTTAATACAGGGCAGGACAAGCTCTGCTGTAGATGTTGTTACTGAAATGCAGAAGCTTCCTTGCTGGGCTGGGCAGCAGCATCTTGGCTAAGCTCATTTACCCTACCTGGTCTGAGGTCTGGCAGCTCTCACACCCATCACCCTGGAGCACACTCCTTTGGAGAGCAAGGAGGAACATCTTGGGGCCACCACTGCAACGAGTGTGGGGGTGCCTGGAAAAGGATCTCTGCCTACACCGATGGTGGACACAAAAAAAACCTGTTTTGGACTGGACAAGAAACCAGGAATTCCTGGTCTACTTCTAGTTGAACACTAGTCATACTTTGTCTTTTGTAGATGCTCAGTTTCAATTCATTTAGGAATAAAAATTCCCAAACACTCCGCAGTCCTCCAGCTGAAAACCACTGCACAGTAAACCAAGATGTTACAGGAGTATGGGCAAGCTCTTGGCTGCATCAGGTGACCTGTTCTTGATAACTGAGGTGAGGAAGAGGTTTGTCCAAATTAGCTAAAGGCATGTTAATGTGGGTTGGTTTCAGCTGATGCTTTTTATTTGAATGGGGTGAATGGGGGATTTAAGCATGTATTTGTTTGAAATATCTCCATGTTTCTGATGAAGACCCCCAGGGACCTTAACTTCATGTCAAAGACAAACCCTGAGTTACAGGATGCTAGAAAACACTCTTACCTCAGTTGGCTCAAGATCAATGCTGGGATGGATAGAGGTGAGTATATACCCCACAATATGCTACTATTCCTCTAAAAAAATCTTTTATTGGAGTTTAATATGGTAATAGTGCATGGTTGTATGGGGCACTACTTTACATCTGCCTGGGTGGTAGGAGAGAGGAACCATTTGGCAAATCAGGCCAGACCAAATAGCATTCATTTGGTTAATCACCAGCTATTAAAATAGCATCAAATCATAGCAACCTATTTGCTTATAATTCAGTGCACAATTTTCTGCACAGTATATTCATAACGGCTGTACCCAAGCTAATTTTAAATGAGCCAACAAAGCCATTTTCCAGCACTCTCCTGGGAAATGGATCTGAGGACTGATGGATCTCTCTGCTTCTGGGGCTAAGCCCCCACAAAATCTGAGCTGATGACATTGGTGTTTAACTTTGAAACAAGCTGAGTTTGGATTTAGACTATTTTTTAAAGCCTTGTGTGGTTTAAATCCCTTGCATTGCTCCAAGATTCATTTAACTTCAAGTGCCTAGAAGGTTATACCCACTATGTTTTCTCCAAACATATGAACATTCAGTCATCATTGCAGATTGCTTTGTGAATTCTATTAGGGACAACCTTCAACAGTTCCCTGGTGGTTCCTCACTTTGTCACAATGAATTCAGCAAATTATGAAATCCCTTTTCTTCCAACTCAGGAATTTATCAGTAACTTTGATTTTGGTCTTCAAAGTGCTGGCCTTTCATTTCTCAGAATTGATACCTCACTTCTGGAGAAGGAGCCCTTTACAGTTCTGGGGAGCAGAACAGCAGAGCTGTGGCCTGTGCAATGATTCAGTGATTTTAACAGGGAGGGGGACAAACTGATGAAGGTGTGGTACACAGTGAGTACACAACAAAGTTCTGGGTTTTGTAGGCATTGTGCACAGTGTTGTTTTAATTCATTGCATTTGAGCTTGGGAGTCTTAGTGATGAACGTCTGGCCTCAGCCAAAGCTGAGGAATGAGTGGTAGCTGCCCCAAATAACTTTTTTCATATCAATAAACGGAGAGTTCAACATTTCTTCTCTGGCACTGTTGGTATACTCCTAATCCAGCTTCTTTACCTTTACTGTAGCTGCAGAGAAATGAGGACAAATTCTGGCTCTGAAGGCAGATCTAGACTTGCACCCGGTGTGTCCACAGTCTTGTGTCAGTGAAATAGGTATGTGAAACAGGTACTTGTAGGGATGTGATGGGATACGGCGAAACCTCAGAGCCATCTTAAGACTCTCTGAATCCCTGGCTTGGCATTTCATTCTGCACGTCAGTTGATTGGTCATTTTATCACCAGTTATGAAGTGAAATTAGATAATCTTGCTGCCATATGGTATACAGTATTTATAGTTTAGTATGTTTTCCATATATGTGTGCTAAAGCCTGCTTCAGGGATTTGTTATGGTCCTTGTGTTTACAGGATTTGGGTCCTGGGTGAAAGAAGAAATTGACAGTTGCTAATGTTTGATTTAAACTGATATTTCGGAGGCCACATGAGTGAGCCCTTATTAAAATCAATTCACACTTTCTGTCCTTTGCCAGGGAGGCTGGCAGGGCTCCCCAGGACCAGAGCTTGTGTCCACCCAGCTCTGCTGCCTCTGGTAGGCATCGAGAGGGGATGACCTCAGGGAACAAGGGGAGAAGCTTGTGGGAGGCTGGGGATGTTTAACATCCACCTCAGCTCCCCTCCCAAATAAGCAGGAGTACCTAGTGACTCCTCCAGGCCTCTGACACAGACCTAACCCTGAAGCATCCCTCCAAGGATTATTGTCTGCATTAGATTTAACTTCAGATTTGTTGTTTTCCATCAAAATGCTCCATTCCCCTCGAAATCTTGATAAATAAGGAGCTGCAGGATTAATTATGTGGGACATTAGTCACTCAATATGTGTCATTATTTTCTCAAAACAAGCCTAAATGAGCACCACAGAAGAGTCTTAGAGATCTGCATTTGGAGCTGACTCAAATGTGATAAAACAGGAGTGTATTCTCAAACCAAAATATTAGTTGCCTGGTACAGACACCAGCGCTGGGGAGTTGTATGGTGTGAATACCCTTCATACAATTTTTTGACTGCTTTTCATCAAAAAAAGATCCCCACGAATATCTTCAGCTCCAGAAAAAGTAGTAGCAAAGCTATGCTAAGCTTTAGAGCACTTGTGTGGGTCTGCTTGAGATCTGCATCCCACTCCTCACCTGTCTCTGCTGCCATGCCTTGGTCACTCCAAGTTGTCATGTCAGAGACAACAGAAACTGGCTGAGGCAGAACCAGCAATTTTTAAAAAGTGGTAAATAATAACAACAAACAACAAACCCTGAGAGAGGAGAAGCAACATTCAATCACTCTGTAAGAACCCCACGAGCACTTGAACAAAGAGGAGTTAATAAATGTTACAGTCAGGTTTTTTTGGATAGGATTCTCGCAGAATATGATTTCATAATCCCCTGTCTCTAGTGAACAACAAGACCTCTGTAAACACTCAATATTCAAATAGAAAATTGTTTCTTGTAGGCTTCCATGGCACAAAATAAAAGCTCTGTAAATCTGGGCCTCCATATGTGGTTCTCAGCTGGTGTAAGTCCCTGAATGAATTACATGTGAACAGAGAAATTAATGCCACGCACATGGTGGCCAAACTTGAAAGCAAAAATTGCAACTGAGAATATACTGCAGCGGATTGTGAAGTATTTGAAGATAAATGGAAGCTTGAGTCCTTGTTGATGTAATGCAACATCGATGCATTTCAAGGGATACACAACTATCACAGTGAGATACTACAGTACTGAGATCACCTTTGGGAGAGGGCAAGGACTTGCTCTTTAAAATCAAAGACAAATATTCAACACTCTTTAATGTAATTTTGAGCAAAACATTGGGTAAAATACTTCCCCCTTTTTTAAATTTGTGCAATTACTGCGGCAGTAAATGTCTGTCCTATCCGTGTTTTGAAATGATTGTGCTCTAAAGCCACTTTTGCTAATCAGTCAGTGTTGATGATGAATTACCCAAGAGTTCTGGTACTTTTGAAACAGTTGTGATCTTTTTGTTGTTGTTTTTTTCCCCCTTCTCCTCTCGGCAGAGGAGGGAGGAATGTACATGTTACAGTGAATTCTAAATGAGGTCTGTGCCTCCCCTGTTTGAAAAAGCCAAGCAGAGCAGTAAAAATAATAAATAAAACAAATGAAACCCTCTTTAATCCATTCATGAGCTCGAGTGTTTCAAGTAGGCCATAATATTAAGACACAGAGCTCTGAAAGAGATGGATCAGAGGAAAGGGCTATTGCCTAAACAATGCCAGCCTATTTAATTGAATTACGTATTTGTCAGCACTGTATTTTCCCATGTCCAGGATTCTTACTGTTGATTCAGGGCTTAAGGCCTAAATAGAAAGGCAACAACTGCCATGTATTTTGGTCCCAAACAAGCCATGTCCTTTGAAAGGCCAGCGCTCGATGTTGGGAAGAATGCTGGAGTGCTTTGCAGCAACAGAGGGCACCAGCAAAAGAGGTAATGAAAATATCTCACCCCCCTGGATTCGACCTTGCTGCAGCATACTGAGGAACTTGACTGAGGATTTTTAAGCCTAGTGTTATTTCTGTAGCAGTTTATTTGTATTTATCACAAGGACAACTGGGGTTGTCCTTGAACGAGAGACAGGAGCCAGGAATTCCCAACTCTTTCCTTTAAATTGATTTGGCAGGTTTTTTTTTTTAAGTATAAAATCTGTAGTTTAGTCAAGGGCATTAGCAAATGTTCATTGTCTTATGATCAAAATTTAAACTGTTTTCCTTGATTTGTGGCTTGTGTATCCATCCCTTCCCTCAGTGGATATTTGATGCCTCATACACCACAATAGGGCTGGAGGAATCCAGGGACCTGGACAACAACAGCTCAGGCTGGAGGAGGGGACAAGTAAAACTTGCAAATTTTAGGCCAGTTTCTTTAGAGAGCTTCCCACTCTGGCATTCCCCCCTGTCCCAGCCCCCTCACTACTACTGCCATATACATAACAACAAAGAGATTTGGCTGCTTTTTCTCTTCTGGATCCATACAAGTTTGGGGTATAGATTACTTTGAGGACAAGTCCTTTGTCCCACTCTTTGAGTGGTCTGTGACAAAACCTTAGGAGCATCTTCTCACAAACCAATCCACACTAGGAGCAAAAGTGTTGTCAGGCTATCCTGACTTCAACAGTGATGACACTACAAGAAGGATGCTTGAAATTGGTCCCTTTATGCAACTCTGCTGAGTCACTTTCTAAAGTTCAAGCAAATACTCTGTGACTCTTACTGAGTCATATTTACCCAATTTACTATGCCCAGACCCTCAACACATTTCATTTACAATGAGACTATACAGCCCAGGTAACTCCTTTTCCATTGCATTGTACTCCAAATGACCACAAAATCCTTTTTTTTTTTTTTGAGGTTATAGCAGCTCTTCCCAGACTAGTATATGAGTGACACAGATTAATGGGGGTTTCATTTGAAATCATGCCTTAGTGAAATACAGGCTACCAGGCTCAACAGAGCAAATATTGGAAGAAATTCTTCATTTATGACCATGCAGGGGTCTGGCTATCTTAGCTGATAGCTCTTAAAAATCTATGGTGTTTCCTCCCTGATAACACACCCACCTATCTCTCTGCCACTCACATCAGCTTTTTCCAATTACTTTTTCCATCACTAAAAGAAGTGTCTTCATTTTGCCTGAAGTTCAAGGTGAGATGATATTTCTTTCAGCTGGCACTAGTTCTCCCAAGATGTGTCAAGGCACGGCTTTGCCTCCTGCTGAACGTGCACTTCTAGCTGCATTAATTGTAGGCAATTTTTAAAGAAGTGTTAAAATGGATTCCATAAATAGAAATGTTATGGCCCAAGGAAACGACTTACCCAGGTGGAAGGACCTGCTGCCTACGTATCTGTAACTCAGTTCCACAGCAAATGTGCAGAAAATCTCCTCTGGATTTCTAACCTGCTCATATATAGAGTGGTTTTATTTTGTGATTCCAGTTCCACGAAGTCTATCTAAAAACCCTGCCTGGTCCTGCCACCTCTGCATTTGTCCTCCCTACAGGTTGTAGGAAGAGAAGTGCCACCAGCTCCAGTCACAGGGAAAGAAGTGGAATGCAAAAGAGGTTAAAGATTTGTGTGAGTTGGCTCAGGGATGGCACACTGAAATCAAAATTTCAAAGCACCAAGATAATCCCTTGCTTGCCCTTCTGCAACAGAGCAAACGGTCTGGGTGGCGACAGTGAAAATTTGGAAGACTTCGTAAAATCAGACTGAAAATCTTTTCCCAGTCTCTGGCTAACCAAATTCAATGGCAAAAATGTTTCTGTGGAATCTAAAGATTTCATTTGCCACCTTGCCTAATTATTTTCTGAAGCAGTTAGTTGAAACATGATTTCAAATAACTCCTGAAATATTTTCTTCAAACACTCTTTAAAAAAAAAATCTATTTTATACACAATTTTTCAAGTTTGGGGATATTTGTATTTATTTTGATTGATGCCTTTTTTTTTTTTGTGCATCATGCAGTTCAAATGCATTTTAAACAGTTTCTGCTCATGTCTGGGCTCTGGTTCTGATGTGTGCAAAGAGCACGGCTGCTCTGAACCCGCCACATGTTAAAAGGATGAATATTAACTTTTGTTTTTTCAAAGTGACTCTTTAATTGAAAAATTAAATATTTAATGAGTTATTTCCATCCAGAAGGGAGAGAGGGAAAGAAAAAAAAATCCTGTGGTTCTTTCCCAAGAAAAACTCCTGCTGGTGTCTGGTCCACCATCAGCGGTGAGCTGGCAGCAATTAGTGCTAACACAGCCTGTACACAGGGCACCCTTGGGGGTGCTGCTCTGCACCCCCAGCCCTCAGGACCTTACCTACATCCCTTAATACCCAGCCTGTGCCTGGTATTTCAGTTGGAAAACATCTGTGGCTGTGCTCCTTTATACGAGTCCTTATTCAACGTATTAGGGTAAAATTTGGTTCTACTCACATAAAACCTCGTAATCAAAACAAATGGCATTTCTAATTGAGCAAGGCCCTCTTGGTAATGAAGGGCAGCAGTGCTGCTGAGATCACTCGTTCGTGTTTCTCTCCCTGTTCAGAAGACTAAACTAATTTATTTATGAAATCAAAGCAACCCACCAGATTAGCCATATAACCAGCTCGCTGCGCTGTTCACGTTCACTCGTTTGCTCTCTCATGACATCCAAGTGAACAAGCTATATGTCAATGAAAGCGTTGGCGCTCCATCCTGCATTATAGACTACTTTGAAGTGCAAAAAAAAAAGAGATGCTGCAGTGGGGCTACAAGCAGTAATTTTTTAAAATGTTTTTTTTTTTTTTTTCCAGCGAGCATATGCTGCGAGTGGGAAAGGACCGAGTAATGTAAACGGAGGTTTCATTAGCGATGATATGTGGCAGCCCTCGGGTGAAGGCAGAGAAAGCAAATCTGGGAGCACCTGTAGACTTCAGAGACTTGTAGCCATGAGGAAGAAGATGTGCTGAGGGCAGTGATGGGATCTGCTCTTCCCCCTTAGCCTCCCCTCATGCCTCCTGGTAAAGGCAGGGCAGGGGCATGCACTTTGGATGTAGAATGAGTCCCTTTCTGTGCATCTGGCCTCCAGAAACCCATTTCTGCAAACAAAAGGCAAGTAGTTGCTTCCACTGGAAGTTTTAACATTTCTATCAGGAAGGCAGAGGGTGTGCTGGGAGATATTTTTGGCCAAATGTCTCCCATGTACCCATGATTTTGGCTTTAAAAGTTCTTGTTTAACTTTTCCATACCTCTTGATGATTGGCCTGGCTGTACTTCTTCTCCTTTGACTTTTCCCTCGCAGCAGATCAAAGAAGGTGTCTGGTGTGTTACGGGACTGACCACGCTGAATGCTGAACACCTTGCGATCCCCATGGATGCACCAGGCACCTCCACCATCACCCTCCCACCAGCTGGTGGACTCTGTGGTGGACATGCTTGTGATGTGAGGCACTGGTGCAGGTTGACCTCCCCATCCCTAGAAGTGTCCAAGGTCAGGCTGGATGAGGTTCTGAGCAATCTGGTCTGGATGAAGGTGTGCCTGCCCATGGCAGGGGCTTGGAATGGGGTGATCTCTAAATCCCAACAGACACCATTGTAGGATTCTGCGATTCCCTGTTTTTCCCCTGGCTGAGCTCCAGCAAGGTGCGAGCAATGGCACCTTTTCTTTCCTCTGCTGCCTCGTGCTCTTCAGGTGCCTTTTGCTGCACCTTGCACTGGAGCACAAACGTGATGAGGGGCGGCTGATGGAGCCGGGGGGGGCTCATCCTGGATAAAAGGAGGCTCGGGGGGACTGTGCAGGTGGCTGAGAGGAGGCTGGAGCCGGGGGAACCGGGGGCAGGACAGGGGAGCGGGCTCGGGATGCGCCGGGCGGGCAGCGCGGGCCGCGGGGGGCCCCTGCCGGGCACGGCGGGCACTGCAGCCCGGCCCGGGACACCGCGCTCCAGCGCATCCCTGCGGGGCACCTTCTCACCGCATGCCTTGGGGTTTTGACACGGTCCTTGCAATTCAACCCCCACTCCATTTTTTTTTTTCCCTCCGGTGCGTCCGAGCACACTCTGGATGTATCTACCTGCGTCCACCCTGGTGCCGCTTAAACCCGTTCCACGAACAGTCTGATTCCATCTGCTCATCCATTCCCTCGCCCCAAAGCGGGTTGAAAAAAAGCCACACGCGGGGTAGGGATCGGCACCGGGTCTCTGCGAGCATTGTTCCAAACCTTCCTGCAGCCGCTGACTTTCTAGGTTACTTGTTAAATTTGGCTTGTGCCCGCCTGTGTTTTCCTGCCGCGCCGAGGGTTTGGCAAGCCGGGGCCGCCAGCAGAGTGTGAAGCACTTGGATGGTGACAGGGGCTATGTTTGTGCCCAGGGAATAAGGAATTTAGGGAGAGCTCTAGCCCTGCAAAGCAGATGTGCTGAAGAACACATCATGTATGAATCTCTTTTAAGTGCCCCCAAAATTCACTGAAGACAGTGCCAGTATCTCAGTAGCAATCGAGGTCTCCCGTGGGGACTGCTCCAAAGCGTGCCGAGCTTGGCTCGCTCCCTACTCCGTAAGTTAGCCGGGAATGACTTCCAGAGCCCCGCTGCGCTGCTTCTGCTCCCGCATTTGCAGGAATCGCAGCGAGAATAAAGGAGCCACCGAGGGCTGCTAAACACGGACTTAACCCCTTGGGAGGGGTCCGAGCGACAAGTCACTGCAAGGTGGGAGAGCACAGATAAGACATATCAAAGCCTTGGAAAGGGCAGCTGTGGGAGGGAGCAGCAGTGGGGGGACACTGTCAGAGGGGCAGTGCCCTTTTGGGTGCTACACTGGGCTGTGAGTTGTATGGGTTTGCATGTGGTGTGGCATCCCAAGTGATGGGCAGCAGCAGCACTGTGGCAACAAGGATTTCTTTCAGTGGAAGCAAGATGGGCTGTCTGAACCTGTGGCATTGAAAGATCACAACTGATGTCTTAAATTCCAGAGAATTGTGGGGGTTTTTTGGCGAGTAATAATATGGTCTATGCTCTAATAATATGATCTATGCTCTAAGTTTTTAGAGAATCCAGGGTTTTCATTTTAATTTTCCCCTCTTTCCTGTAGGACTGCTGCTGCTGTACATGCATAATGACACAGAAAGCCTAGAGGATAGTTTTACCGTGCAGCTGACAGATGGCAAGCGCACAGTCCAAGGGACACTTTACATCTACATCATGCCAGTCAACGATGAAATCCCTCATCTTTCCAGGTTAGCCATCTAAGTGACATTCGCTGCATAAAGACTTAGAAAGAAACAAGAAAGAAAGAAATGGAAGCAACCCATCTCCCCACCAGCACCCCCAAGCCCACCCACAGTACAGAGGAGATGTTGCTTTCATTGCATGGGTTATCCCTGAGATCTGGTTGGTAATGAGGCTGTGCACACTGCTGCCTGGTGCAGGACTGTGACAAGCCACACAATACCATCCAGCAAAAACCATTCATGCAGAAATAGCTGGTTTGTGGTCTCTGAGCGGAGGCTTGTTTGTATTTAAGTTAGTGGTAAGACTCTGGTTGTCTTCAATTAGGCCAGAGTTGCTCCTTTTTCACACTCTGTGTCTCTCGCCCCCTTCCTTTATTCCCTTCTGTATGTTTTCTCCATTCTCTTTAATCTATTTTTAACGGTGAGTCTTGCTGGGAAGAACATGGTGTGGTTTGGGTTTTTTTCCCAATATTTAAGGTCCAAAGCCAGTTGAAGGCAGTGCTAATGCTCACATTCCTTTCAAGAGAGCCAGAGTGCCATCTCTGGGAATAAGGCTTCAAAGAGGGGGAAGCTACATGAGGAGTGATATTAATTAATTGTCTCTGTTTGGCAGCAGTAAAGTCCTTCTGACATCCTTACACCATAAAATAGACTATCATAAGGTTTTTGAATGGTATGGCAAGTGTAAACCCTGTCATGAGCATTTTGTTTATTGGTCTGAGGAAGAAATAGGAGGAAACCTGTGAAGTTGTGAGGTGATGTGGTTTCACATACTTCATGACAGTAACACACGTTTTGGCCTAATTAGGGCTTCTATTCATAACAATTCACAAATTGAAAAATAAAATAAATCCTGTGGACCTGATGAATCCCTCCAGAAATGCCAGATCCAGTCTATAAAAAGAAGAATAAAATATTGATTTTGCTTCTTGCCTTATGCAGACCCTTTAAAAGATCTCCATGGGCTGTAGGAAAAAAAGCACCAGCAAGGCTAATACTTCAGTGCCCTCTCTGCATGGTGATGGTACAACATTTTCTTGACTCACAAAAACAGTTTGCAGAGCTAAAAATCTCTATTCTAATCCCACAAGAACTTTTAGGACTTGCAGAACAAAACTTTTGTCTCAAAGAGTGAAGCACATCAACCACAAACTTGTATCCAGGTCTAACTGTTCCCACTGGCAGGGGTTGAAAATACCTGGTGAACTCTTATCTGAAGATAAGTAAAAGCTTTCTTTTTGAGACATAAATTGGTGCACATCTGAAAACACATATTGTTCTGTCTGGGTGCCTGGGGCCCCTTTTCTGGGTCCTTTTTGCAGGGAAAAGCAGAAAACTCCATTGTGGTTGCCTCTCTCTGGGGGGGAGCAGCAGCCTGTGGTGTGCACAGGGGGGCATCGACACTCAGAACAGCTTTGGCTTGTTTCCCAGAGCATCACGTGTGTATTTTGAAAAATTTCATAAAAGTGGTAAACAACAAGAAGTTATAAAATGGGCATGTGTCCCTGCTTCCTACCAGTGTTTCCTTCGGAGCTCATGGATGAGGAGCCATCAAGTCCCTGTGCTTGGAGGGGAACACTGCCAGCCTTCTCCTTCCCTCCCCAGCCAGGTTCTCTCCTTGCAGGGCTTGGTCTGTCACTCTGTCTTCTTCATCCTACTGTTCTCTGCCTTGGTCTGATTTTCTTACACTTCATGTCTTTTCTTGCTTTCCCCCATTCCTTCCAATTCCCCTCTCGTTGTCTATCTGCTTCTAGTTCCTTGCTGCTATTTCTGTTCTCATGCACGTGAAATGACTTTCCTGGATCCGTATGTTCTCTCCTTCCTATTGTGAGCAACCCCATGGAGATGCCCCTTATTTAGTCTTTTAATTTCCATGTTATTTTCTAGTCTGTCAGAGGCAATCTTCGTATCTCAAATCTTGTTGATGTTTTCCCAGTCCATGGAGCAAAATGAGGGGAGGAAATGTGCCAGTATAACCATTTCCCACTAAGCCATGGAGCTGGAAGTGTACTCTTCTTCTGCACAAAGCCATGAATCTGACTTGTAGTTTCATCAAAACCCATGAGGCTGAAGGACAACATAAGAAAAAATCGTGTGTGTGTGTGTGTACGTGGCAAAGCTTTTTGTCCCAGACCCGCAGGAGCAGATTTGTTGAAATGTTTTTTTAAAATCCTATCTGCTCCATGCTAAGAGCCTGTTCATGCTTAATAAATTGAAAAAATTGCTCACAAATACTTCATCCATATGAAAGTGTGAGCCCTGTACTGCTGCCAAGAGACGTGAGACCTGTGGTGTCGTGCCGAGTAAGTGATGGTCACATGAATTAGAAAAGCTTAGGTACAGATCCCTCGCTGCCACAGTTTCCCCCAAGAAGTGAAAATATAACAGGGAAAATACTAAGCAGCCTTCAGTCTTTCCAGCCAATTCTGCCTCTTTTGGACACAATCATGGGCTGCATACCCAGCGGTGTAGGAAAGACCAAAATAACATCTTTAAACAATCTGAGCTCCCTCTTCCACCAATTTTAAATTAGAAGTAACTAAGAAATAAGGAGCCTGAGGAGTGGCCGCTGCCTGTCACCCTGTGCTGGGTGTTGCACCAGTGCATCCGTGCTGTGCCTGCTGCAGGTCATGCAGAGAAGCCAACGGCCTTTCTTGCAGCACATTCATATATTTTAGTTATTCTTACACTGTTTCATGATCTTAACTTCATGATTTTTGCCCAGCCTGTTTCCATAGTACAGCTGCTTTTCCAACACCAGCCTGGAGAAATCTTTCAGTTCCTAAGCACCCCAACTTCCATCCTGAGGAGACAGAATGGTGTTGGAGACATTGGGACATAAATTATGCTTTAAGTTTAGACAAGAGAGTGTGTGAAGTGAGTTACCTCTGTGCAATGTGGAGACACACTGAGCTCAAGGAAGTCTGGCTCAGATCATTAAATCCCCCTCGCAAAACAGGCAGTCACTGCTGCTGGTTTGTTTTTTCACCAGTGTCTCCCTTCCTGTTTCTTTTTAATTTTTTCTCCCCAGGAGTATGGATTTGGAAACAGAAGCAGCTGAGAAAAGCCATTCCAGTGCTGGGTCAGAAGCAGACACCAAAGATGCTCCAGGGGATGAGCTCAAATGAACTATCCCCACATGCCCCAGCTGGAGGCAGCAGTAGCTTTAGGGCTTTTCTTTCTCCTTTTTCCTGCACATAAGTGAAACCCTCAGCCAGCTCCTGCAGCAGTAGGCTTGGTCTGGGAATAGTTTAGTTCATGATTTGGCTTGGTTGATAGGGTAAGCAGCAAGACCAAGCACAGGTTTTTATTGGAAACTTTCTCCTGCGCTGAGGTGGCTCTGGAAGGTCTCCTGCAGGATTTCTTTCTTGTTTCCTCCTTGTCTTTGCTTCAGAGGTGCCCACAGCCTCTGCCCCTATCCCATTTGGGGTGAACACAACATGCCTATGGAACACCAGGGCAAGCTAGAAGCCATCCTCCACCCTGCAGCATCCAAGCTGAGGAATAACTTGGAGGAAAAGCTTTGTCTCTTGGGCTCAGACCCCAGAAACTGTTTCTTGCTGTGCATCTCCCTCCACCATCCCTCTCCATAATGACACATTTTAGCTGACTTTTATATTGGTTCACAAAGCCACTGTGCTGTCGTCTTCTTTTTTTTTATAATTAAGCAACTGGAGAAATCCTTTGAGGTCAATAAATTCTGAGGAGGCTTACATAAAGCAGAATATAAAGTGGAGAGCCCTGCCATCACAAGCCAGTAAAAGTCAGCGACACCTCTGCAAATGGCATTATGTCATTGCCTAATATTAGTAAGAAACAGTAAGATTATGTTTTTTGTTCAGAGCCATAAAAAGTAATGAGTCTCACATAATCCACTGAAAGGAAAAGGTGGGGGGAGAGCACGAGAGGGGAGGAAGGTGACTGTAAAAGTGAACTTCCAGTTTTTTGGACATCCTGAGTGCATTAGGAAATCCAGCTCATAACAGCCAAATAGACTTTAATGTGCTCTGTCCCGTGAATTTAATTTATTTTGTTTTGATTTGCTTGCCGGGAACACACACACAAAACCTTTCAGGAGTGAGGTGGTCTCCTTTCAGTAACGACAACACAATAATCAGAAGCTGGAAATAATTACAAGGAAGCCAAAAAAACCCTCTTCATCAGGAACTGTAAGGGTAGGAAAAGGAGTAATGAATTCAAATTGAAAGAGGGAAAATTAACATTAGATATATGGAAGAAATCCTTCCTTGCGAGCTTGGGCAGGCCCTGGCACAGGTTGCCCAGAGAAGCTGTGGCTGCCCCTGGATCCCTGAAGTGTCCAAGGCCAGGTTGGATGGGGCTTGGAGCAACCTGGGCTGGTGGAAGGTGTCCCTGCCCGTGGCAGGGAGGTGAAACAAGATGATCTTTAATGCCCCTTCCAACCCAACACATTCTAGGATTCAGTGATTATGGGGTGGATGAGAATGGTGTTATTCACCCTGGGTGAAAACAATACAGTGCTGTGAGTGCCTTGGATGCTGCTGATCCCAGCTCGATGAAGACCACGGCATTATTCCGAGTCTTCACAAACAGGGTGAAATATTTCCAGTGCTAAATATTTATTTTCTCACCATATGAATGAAAGCACCCAACTAACAGATCTGTGGAGTCATTCATTTGGGAAGGGGAAGGAAGTGACCCTCTAAGGGAGGCTTTGTACTCCCAACCTGAATATGCAGGTTGTGTGGGAGTTAAATACGAGCTGTGAGGGCTGGGGATGCATCAAACCACTGCACTGCTGCAAGCCAACACATTTGTGAGCAATAATCTGCAATAAGGACCAGGCTTCACAGGGAGAGCCAAGCACAGCAGGCAATGGCTGGTTGGCTTTTCACTCTTCTTGGTCCTGGTGAAGGTAGAGGCGTGTTGGAATGGGGTGGGAAACGAGCCCTGTAGACTGCACTCAGTAATACCAGTACTGAATGTCAGACTGGGGTGCGGGCAGGGAACTATTTCAGCAGTGATATTCTGCAACCAAAGGATAGGAAGGGGTTTTTTTTCACACACCATAGCTGTTCACTAATGCATGCATGAACTAACTGTCCTTTCTGTCAAGCGCCTTCATTAGTATTCTTTTTCTTTCTGTACTGGAGTTAGACTGAAAGAGAGATTATACAAAAAGTTGGCTGGCTATCAGTTGGTCCAATTTTATGTGTTTTAAAATGTGTGCTTTTTATAGGGCTAAAAATTGTTCCAGAGCCTCTGTGTAAGCAGCAGCTACTAGGCCTGGTGGGTGTTAGCTCTCTCTTTGGATCCCCAATTCATTCTCATGTGCTGTGGGATATTCATCTCAAATATGTGCAGAGTCCCTCAAAACCACGGAGATTTTCTGGAGCTCACCAGTGCTGATGAGCAGGGAATAGCACAAGAGCCATCAGCGACAGCTAGTGTTGGGATGCAAAATAATCCATATTAATGCATGGAAAACCTACAGATATGGTGGCAGCCCTATGAAATGCGTCAGCCTGGTGAGTTATAAATTATGGAATTATTTAGATTTGGGAAGACCTTTGAGATCATGGAGTTCAACCTTTGACTGATCACCACCTGGTCAACTAGACTATGGCACTAAGTGCCACGTCCAGTCATTTCCTGAATGGTTCTGGGTTGGAAAAGATGCAGTTTTTAATGCACAAAGTAATGGCCTGCTTGCTTCTGCTCCTCTATGCTCTAGTGATACAACACTCCTGTTCTTCTCAGGGTCCTTCAGTCCTGCTCTCCCTGTGTTTGTCTCAAATGATCCCTCTCTGTGCATTTCCAAGATCTCTGGTATTTTCTAACTTGCCTTCCTGATCCTTCATAATTTTTCTCACCTTGCTGTGGTTGGCCAATACAAATGGTCAATAAAGGGTGACCTCCTTAGGGCCATCAGAGCTGCTCTTGCCCTTATCTCTTTCTCCTTTCTGAAATCTTATCCAAGAAGTGAGAACCTCTGGATTTGGCCAGAGTAAAAAGGTATGGGGCCACATCACAGGTGTGTGTTGGCCCAGCACCTTTGACAATGTCAGCAAGGGCTGCCAACCCTCCAGGAATCCTGCATGGGCCACAGCATATGTACAGTGCATGGCTTTATAGCCCCCACCCCACCGATCCAGGGCTTTCTGGAGTGAGCACAGTTGCTCTCCACATGTGTCGCAGGTTTGGCACGTCTCCGAAGCGTTGGACCCTGCTCGTACGTGCTGCTCCGAACGCACCCGCTGCAGACAGCTGGGAAGCCCCCGCCAGCCAGATGGTCGGGAAGCTCCCTGCACCTGAATCCTTAAAAGCATTTGTTCTCCAAAAAATTGTTTGTTCTGCAAAAAGGGTCTAGCCGAGACGTGGGCAGCTCCAGCTCCGTGCAGGGGGCTGGTGCGTGAAACCACAGCGCGCCCCCTCGCCCATCCGGTACGAGTGTTACTGTGTCACCTGGGGTGTGAAGCTGCTGCTTGTGGTGTCTAGACTTGTGATTACTGAAAATTAATTAAACTGAAGGAAATTAGGCTGGAAGGGGAGTAGGCTCCTGGGAGGGGAAAATGGAAGAGAAAATAGGATAGTGGGGTTAACCCTTTCCAGCTACTGAAATTGGAAGGGCTCATAAAAGCTCTTGGGGACCCTTAGAAATGAGCAGGCAGTGGGTTGGTGTGATTGCAGGAGCTCTGCTCCTTACACACTCGGACCCTGTGCAGGCAGTGTCCGCAGCCCAGGTGGAATGAGCACACCAGAAATGGACAGCCTATTCTCCCTCTGCCTGAGTCTTTTAAATAAGTCACTTCATTGCCAGGCAGACCTGAAATAACTTGCAGATCAGCAGTAGGTTTGAAACGAGCTGGTGTGACAGCGGATAAGGTCAGGGGAATGGAGATGCTCAGATGTAATCTGGCAATAAATCAGAGCTTTACGGGGACAGGACAGGAGGCTGGATGGGCAGCAGAGAGAGGTGGTTGCTGGTGGATTGGTCTCCTCTTGCTTTTGCATAGGCTCTTACCTGCTCTTCTGTCTCTTCAAGTCTCTCTTATATAGCTTTTCCACACGGTATCCGAGTGCTTTGTGCCTTCCCCTTGGCACACAGCCACCGTCTGGCTAGCGAGCAAGTACAAACTGTAACACCTGGGTGTCAGCTATGAACATTAGGGTGTGCTACAATGGACCCATCTGTAGTACTTGGCACATGCCGGAGATTTTTATGTGTGGTTGGCTGAAAAGCAGGATCAGAGAGAGAGAGGAGGGAGAGCAGGGGAAGAGGGCTCCGCTGGGCACGCGGAGAACATCATTTTGGCAAAGGTGCCAGTAGGTTTCCATGGGCTTGTCTGCTTCTTCTCTCAGCTCATGCATTCAATGAAAGTATCCAGGTTGTTTCTAAGAAAAGCAGGAGTAGATTTCCCCAAAGAGCAAGTTTAGAAGTCTTATTCTTTGTCTCTGGAGAACAAGACTTATGCTATAACTACATTTAATAAAAATACATTTAATAGTAATAGAAACAATAAACCCCTGATTTAACAATAACTAGTTTTATTGTTCTTCCATGTGAACTGGGTCCTGTTGACTGACTCTCTGAGCACCACAGGGTTTCTAGATGGGTTTGGAGGGAGCAATGCTCTGGTTTTCAGACTGTGGCAGCTTTGACAGTGTTGTGTCCTGGAATAAATTTCAGTCAGGAGAGCATGGCCAAGGGCTGCCTCTTGTATTTCTACATTGATATATTGAGCCCAAACCGTTGTGATACTTTCCAGTTTTACTCAATGAATGGGAAAAAAAAAAACAAAACATTTCCCCACCTGAAAATGTCTATGTATGCCCAAGAAATCCCAGGAAAGGTAGGAAATGAGTTTACAGCAGTAAAAGGAGCCGCAGCTTATTGCATGAGGTTGACCTAAGTGAAAACTGCAGTGCACTGAAAGGAGAGGAAACATTTTTTTTCTCCCTTTATGTGGCACTGATGTGTTTTAAAATGCATGGGCAAAGTTTGTAGTTTATTTCCTCCAAAGGGGCCAGGCCCTCCTGGCATTCTTATGAACAAGCTCATTAGAATAAAATCTATTATGCGCATAACTAATGACACAAATTTACAAATCTGTTGACAATTATGACCGCATCCCTCACTGCATTTGCTTGTAGCTCACTGAAGTGACCAGGTGAAGGAGTTCAGTCCAGAAGTTTTACAGCTCACGAGCTCCGAGTGCAGCCATGTGAGATTATTTCCCAACTGGATTACAAAGCTGTCATTAGGCAGGTCGGCTCAGGAGGACCAGGGCACGAGACCGTAAACTGTCCTCAGGAGACCTAAAATCATTTTGAAGGCAGAGAGAGATATTCCTGGCTGCAGAGAGCATTATATTTTATATTTCTTTTTCTTTTTTTTTTTGAGCTGGGAAGGGGGGAAGCACATGCGCATGCACACAAACGAGGGCTGTTCCAAGTAGTGCCTGGCGTCCTCTGGAAATGAATAGAAATCAAATTGAGACGCTGGTGTCCTCCGAGTGTTAAATATTTCCCAGTTCCTGCCAGGCGGGTATAATTTATTGAATGTAGGGTTTGTGAAATAGTGCTCCTGTCAGGGGGAGATTGGCACCAGAGAAATGAAGGCGGCTAATTCTCAGGGGGTCCTCCCTGGCAAAAACCCTCTATTGAGTCCTCATGCTACTTGTGCTCATAACTGCCGAAAAACCAGGAGTGCCATCTGCAAACTGTGATTCATAAACACTCTGTCAGTCTGCCATCTACCCTGACATCATAAAATAACAAGAAGCAGCATTGTAATAAAGAGAGGAGGTTTGCAGTCGACCAATTAAATGCATCTAATTTATTTCTGTTACAGCTGAGGCTTTATTTATTAGTAAACAGCTGCATTTGTTACACTTCTCCCCCCCCTCCTTTTTTTTCTCTTTAGTAGGAGTGTGCCAACTGGCACTTTTGATAATCCATTAATCCTAAATAATCATCTGGGTACTTCATGGTTGGTAGGGGGAAAAAAATAGGAAAAAAAAGGTTATTAAAAATGAAAATGTAACCTTGCAAGGAGGCTGGAGAGGCTTCTCCGCCCCAGGTTTGCGTGAGTTATGGTGAGCTTAAGTTTGCAGGCCAAGTCCTACACTCAATTTACACCTGCGAGTAACCAGTGTGACAGCCAGCTGAAAGGGCTGTAAATCCAGGAGCAGGATCTGGCCCTGTGGAGGTTTTATTATTTTTTTTTTTTAGGACAGCCTGTTTGTGGTACAAGAGGAGCATTTTGCATGTTTGGTTTACTTGCCTTCTCCTTTCTCAGCGCTAACTTGATTCTCAGCAAAGCTAAAAATCTGCTAATTGGTTGTCAAAGTCTAATTAGCTGATATTACATTAAAAAAAAAGAAGAAGAAGATAAGTTTGCCTTTTATAATTGGAGCTGACCCCCACCCCCCTTCCCCTCCCCTTGAACCCCCTGGTGTGTGTTAATTGAGCTCCAGGACTTTTCAGTGTATTTTAATGCTCTCTCCTTTTCAGTGCCCTGGAAAGCTTTGCGGCTAATGAGACAATAATATGTATAATCAAGAAAAAACGTAGTAAAAATCTAGGTGAAGCTGTATGGAATCAGGATGGTGTGAAGGTGTGAATGGGAGAGAGGTTCATCAGCCTCATATGGTAAATAATGTTCTGTAATTTTTAGTCTTCCTTCATGGGCATTTCCTTCCCCTTACATGGGGCTTTTTTTCTTGAGGATGTATTTAGTTAATAAAGAAAGAAGGCTGTACTCTGTGTATTAGTCAAGTGAAAATTATGAGGATCCTCAAGAGGCCAAACTAGGTGAAACACTGAGGGGACACCTCAGAGCTGTCTCTCTGTTGACCAGTGACAGGACCTGAGGGCAGGAAGCTGAGTCAGGGGAGGTTTAGGGTGGTTTTTCATCAGTAGGTGGCTGGGCACTGGAACATGCTCCCCAGAAAAGTGGTCACAGCACCAGACCTGTCAGAGTTCAAGAAACATTTGGACAACACTCTTAGGCACATGGTGGGATTTCTGGGGCTGTCCTGTGCAGGGCCAAGAGCTGGACTTCGATGATCCTAGTGTGTCCTTTCCAAATCAAGATACTCTGTGTTTCTATGATTGGCTTCTCTGCATGTCTGTCTACAGTTATAAATGCAAAATCCCCCCTGTAGCCAGAAACCAAGCCCACCTTCAAGTCTCCATCCTCTCCCGTGCCATTCTTCCCATAAGATCCCAGAACATTCCAGCAGTGAGCTAAACACTGTGGAGAACATCTGCCCTGCACTCTCCCCCCATGGCCACCTCTGCTGGGAGCAACACGTACCACACCATGCCATGTTTTGGTCGCTCGATTTTAAAGCCTATCTCATGTTATATATTAAAAAACCCAATGTTAAATAGAAGTGAGCACAGGTGGGTGCTCTCTATATGCGTGCTCTTTTTCAATATGTATAAGGTTGAATTTACTTACTCAGTCATGTTTTCCCCTTTCTCCTCCTCCCATCTTCCTCCTCCACACCTGCTTTCAATCAGTCCCCTCTGCCCCGCCTGTCATCCCATCCTCTCTGCTGCTTTTACCACAAACCCACTAATGTTATATTTCAAGTCAAACTTTCAAGCCTACGACATTTAAGCAAGTGAATCAAAAAAGCCCGAGTGGCTTCACCAGCCTCGCAAGGCAGGAGCCGGCACAGCCCTGAGGAGCTCGCGGGGGATGCCGGTGACCCCTCGAGCTGCTGAGGCCTCGGGGTTTCACCCATCCTAGCACTTGGAGTCTGTTATTTCCTTTGAATCTGAACCTGCTTCTTGTTGGGTTTTTGTTTGTTGTTTTCTCTTCTAGGCTCTATTAAAAAAATGAACATATTAAGGCCAGCTATTGCTGCTAGATGAACAGCTTCAGATGAACGTGTCTCCTTGCCGTACGTCACACAGGCTTAGGCGTTTTCAACCTGACCACGATGGGTAGCAGGCTGAAGAAAGAAAGAAATAAGAAAAATAGGGAATCAGGCTGCCTAGATCAGATGAGTATTTATTTATTCTTTTGATGATTGGCATAAACCAGGAGACTTTTTTTCACAGTTATTTGTGGCAGCTTTCCAGTACCTGAGGGGGCTACAAGAGAGCTGGAGAGGGGCTTCGGACAAAGGCATGGAGTGACAGGACAAGGAGTAATGGCTTCAAACTGATGGAGGGCAGGGTTAGATTAGAGATTTGGAAGAAATCCTTCCCTGGGAGGGTGGGCAGGCCCTGGCACAGGTTGCCCAGAGAAGCTGTGGCTGCCCCTGGATCCCTGGGAGTGTCCAAGGCCAGGTTGGATGGGGCTTGGAGCAACCTGGGCTGGTGGAAGGTGTCCCTGCCCGTGGCAGGGAGGTGAAACAAGATGATCTTTAAGGTCCCTTTCAATCCAAACCATTCTATGACTCTATGATTATCTTCAAGAATACCTAGTTCATGGTAACCAAACTGTACTGGTTGATGGCTGACATCCCAGTTCAGCAGTACTGGCATCAGTGTGACTTGAGTACAGGCTTGAAAGCTTCATTCTTGGGCTCATGATGAGGGACATAAGGAGCCTGATTATTCTTCCAGGGCTAAGCAATGGGAGTGTGCAACCTGCTGTTCAAAGGACTAATCATGAGGTTCTTCTCCATGTCATGGGGTTTTGAAGCCACTACTGGAAACTTGGCCAATTTTCCACATCCACAAAAAAGAAATTGGGTTAACTCCACCTGCCTGTTTCATTGTTGCCTCCTTATTTTATCTTACTTCTTTAGATTTTTTTGTAAAGAAAATGAGTCAACATGAGCACTGCATCTACTTAATCAGCTTGGGCTTGAAATACAGACTTCTGTAGCTCCTGGGAAAAGTGTACAGAGGGTTGGTGTCCTGCATCTCTGGCTGCTTCCTACAATGTTGTCTCATCCTTTAAGGAGAGATCTTCCCTCTTCTCCGCTCCTCCTTGATCTCAGGTTTCTCCTGGAAACAGTTTGAAAAGGAGTCCCCATTCAGTGAGACCTCATATAAATTTGGGGTCCTTCAAAGGGGCAACCAAGAGGTAAGAAACACCCAACTTCTATTGAACACAGCACCAACAATTTGTCTAAATGCTGCAAGACTGGTGAGTTCTGACAATTTTCATTATGCTGGGGAAGGGGCTGGTTGTTTTTCTAGTTGCTAATTTTTCTCAAACACTATTACAATTTTTACTCTATGAAGGCAAGCTAGCCTATATAGAAACTGTACTTATAATTTGAATTGCTATGATGTCCTTAGACTAATTTCCTCAGGTAACAGTCACTTCTTGAATACATCGAATCTCAGTGGCACTTTTCATTTGCCATGCTAGTTGCAGAGGAGAAGTGGTATTAAATGGGTTAATAGCAAAAACGAGCCATCAAATGGGGTGAAAAGAATGGAAATGGGTGCACATTTTGCTGTGGAATTAAAATTTTAAACTCTCCAAGCCCTGACAACCACTATTCTTAAATGTTGCTGGCAGCCTTCTCCATTTAATAGGAACCTGTTGTTTATAAAAGTCAGTTGGCAACGAAAGAGACAAGAAACAGAAAAGAAAAGCTCCTGTGGAGTCCAGACGCGAAATGCCACTATTGTATATTGTCATCAGCAGGTTGACTGGCAGCAATAGAAACTGACTGACGTTATTCTCCTGCTCTTGCAACATCGCCTGATAAAAACTTGTCTCTGCTTCTGCCTTTGGCAGATCAACCCTTGTGCTGCCACCCTGATTCAGACATGTTTTTAAAAACAGGGAGGGTTTCGATAGGAAAGGATGAAGTGGATATGACGAGGTAAATCATTGCTACTCCTCCTCTGAGAAGACCAGTTGTTCATCTTTCCAGCAGCCTCAATTTTCTGGGGCTACTCCTTTGTACATGTGAAAATTGCCCTGGCCCTTGGCCGATACGGTGGAGCTTCTCATAAATAAATCTAATGGAGCCAGAACCTCTGTTGCTGAGGCTACAGCAACACTATCAGCTTAAAACACAGTGTTTGTGCTTAATGCTTAGTTCATGAACACATCCTGTCCATTGGCTCGTTTGGATCTATTAACATAATTGTTCTTTCTATACAACTGGGTCATTCTCTCTGCCCAAACGGAGAATCAGAGCTGGCTTTGATATTTTGGACAAGTCACGCAGCCAGATAAATACATGGGCTCTTCTATAAACTCATCCAGGCTGAGATTAGATAAAAACCTTGTGATTCCACTTAGCATCAGCCTTAAAGTGAGACTCACCGTGGGGCATATTTGAAAACAAATGAGATAGCTCTGCAGCTTTTTCTGTTGTCAGTATCCTGTCTGCCTCTGAAACCTAAAGGAAAAATATTTTCCCAAGCTGTTTTGATAGCATTCTTCTCCTTGCCCTAAACAGAAGGGCTCACTTTTATCCTATTCTCTCCCGGTCTGGGATGTAATAAGGAATATTCCCCTTTTTAATTCCACTCCCGTTGGTTTCCCCTTTCGCTCGTTTCATTTTTTAGGTGACATTGTTCTACTCGCCAAACCTGTAACTTTAACAGAGGGTGACAGGGTGACCTTGACGACAGATGTTCCTGTGGCAACAGATGGCACTAGCAAACCCGAGAAGCTGCTGTATGCCGTCTCCC